>JAJJMA010277046.1:0-18966 GCA_023529015.1 Papaver nudicaule | reverse complement strand
TTTGTTAGATGAGGAATTGCTAGGTCAAATATAAATCGTAGGGTACATAATGGAAGAAGACTCAGAGAAAGTTTTAGAGAATGAGTCACAGGGAGGAGGTGGTGGTGTAGATATTAATAAACAACAAGTTGGTGGTATAGGGGAGACTACTGAAGTTTCTTCTTCAGGGGATGTTGTTGACAAGCAAGGAAAGAAGGTTTTGGAAGTGAATCGTTCATTCAGTACCATCACGTCGATTGAAGATTTGGGTGAAGAAGAAGGCAATTTTGAGCAGGTGAATTTGAAAGATCAGGGGAATAATTTGCTGGAATCTTCTCAGGGTAATGAGTATTCTATTAGATCTTCTGATTCAGATAATGTGAGTCAGTTCTCTGCAAACGACGAGAATTCAGGCTACTTTGGTGACAACAGGGACAGTGTTGAAATGCAAGACAACATGGGCACTTGGTCTGAGAAGCAGTTCGGCCGACCTATTAAACAATCTTCGTCTGCGGCTAGTTTTGATTCTCAATCGAGTTTCTACGGAGATGCATATGCTTCACCTACAGGTTCACCTATTAAGCACAAGCCCAAAGCTGTAATGCCCAATGTATCCCCAGAGCTTTTGCATTTGGTGGATTCTGCTATCATGGGGAAATTTGAAAGCTTGGAGAAACTTAAGCGTGTTGTATCTGGTCAGGAGATTTTTGGGAAGGGCGAGGAGGGTGATAGCATAGCTGTGTTGGTAGTGGATGCGCTTATTGCAACAATGGGCGGTGTTGAATCTTTTGATGAGGGGGAAGACGATAATCCACCTAGTGTTATGTTAAATTCTAGAGCTGCCATCGTGGCTGGTGAATTGATCCCTTCTTTACCATGGGAAGTTGAGTATGATGGACACATGTCACCTAGGACACGTATGGTTAAAGGGTTGCTCGCGATTTTGAGGGCTTGCACAAGAAACAGAGCAATGTGTTCGACTGCTAGTCTTTTAGGAGTTCTTTTAGGGTCAGCAGAGAGGATTTTTGTTCATGAATTAGGTTCACCAACAACACAGACACATTGGGATGGTACCCCTTTGTGCCACTGCATCCAGTTTTTAGCTGCACATTCTCTGAATGTAATGGATTTAGACAGATGGCTTAAGGTCATCACGAAAACACTTACCACAGAGTGGGGGAAGCCCTTGGTGCTAGCATTAGAAAGGGCTATAGGTGGAAAGGAAACAAGGGGTCCAACATCCACCTTCGAATTTGATGGTGAAAGTTCCGGTTTACTTGGTCCAGGCGAGAGTCGCTGGCCTTTCACCAATGGTTATGCATTTGCAACATGGATCTACATAGAATCGTTTGCTGACACTCTAAACACAGCAACAGCTGCTGCTGCAATTGCAGCAGCTGCTGCAGCTAGGTCAGGGAAATCCTCTGCCATGTCAGCTGCAGCTGCCGCAAGTGCCTTAGCTGGTGAGGGGACAGCACACATGCCACGGTTATTCAGTTTCTTATCTGCTGATAATCACGGGATAGAGGCGTATTTTCATGCTCAGTTTTTGGTGGTTGAAAGTGGTAGTGGAAAGGGGAAAAAGGCTTCCTTGCATTTTACTCATGCATTCAAGCCACAACACTGGTATTTTATTGGACTTGAACATACGTGCAAGCAGGGTATAATTGGAAAAGCCGAGAGTGAACTCAGACTGTATATTGATGGTTCTTTGTATGAAAGCCGACCATTTGAGTTTCCTCGGATCTCCAAGCCTCTTGCATTTTGTTGCATTGGAACAAATCCTCCTCCTACAATGGCTGGTTTGCAAAGGCGTAGACGCCAATGTCCTCTATTTGCCGAGATGGGGCCTGTTTACATTTTTAAGGAGTCAATTGGCCCCGAGAAAATGGCCCGCTTGGCTACTAGGGGAGGAGATGTACTTCCTTCTTTTGGTAATGGAGCTGGGTTACCATGGTTAGCAACCAATGATCATGTGAGGAGTTTGGCAGAAGAAAGTTCTGTTTTAGATGCGGAAATTGGAGGAAGTTTACACCTTCTTTATCATCCAAAGTTGCTTAGTGGGCGTTTCTGTCCAGATGCTTCCCCTTCTGGAGCTGCAGGTTAGCAAAATCGATCCTGCTTTCACTCTTTAACTCCTTTCTTTAATTTTTCTGAGAGTCACTATGGAATTACTTTTCTTGCCACAATGCCATTGTCACAAGAACCTGAGGTTAAGATGATTGGAGCAGGATGTAGTTGTATATGAGTTTGTGCTACGTGACTAAGTCATGGTTTCTTTCCCTATATTGCCATATTTCGTTGTATTCTACTTGCAGAAGATGGAATTGCTAGTTCATCAAAATTACCAAAATGATAACCATTGCTATTTTTTTTTTGGAACAATTGAGTTTCATGCATACTGTATATTTGTTAAATATTCTTTTACAGTGGGAAACTTGAGATTTAGATTATACTTGGCATAGCACAGTTCTTGGTCAAACACAAGCGAGAAATCCCCTTTCCTTTACAATTGTTATGTTAGGACTATGCAGACACCTGCGTTGAACCATGTTATATCCCGCTGTACCAAACTCTTAGGCTTAGGAAGAGGGTAGGAATTCCTAGACTTCCTTCATGGATGCAAAGCCTGGCGATGAGGGACTAGTCTAACAATGAGCAGGTCATGCTCCTTGTCAGTGGAGGCCAGAACTTTGCATGCACATATGATCAGGCTTCACAAAACCAAGTCTGTAAATCCTGGAGACATTTGTCGACCAATATATTCTATGTATCTACTGGATGACATGTTACTAGTTGAAAACATGTAATTTTTGTTTTTTGTCTTAGTTTGGTGTAAACATTAACAATTCTACTTTTTTTTTTTCCATTCTCTTTTCATGATTTTTTTTATCCAGGAACCCATCGGAGACCTGCTGAGGTTCTTGGGCAAGTTCATGTTGCTACACGCATGCGCCCAGCTGAGTCTTTATGGGCTTTGGCCCATGGTGGACCCATGTCTTTGCTTCCGTTGGTTGTTAGCAATGTGCAGCAAGATAGCTTAGAACCATTACAAGGGGCTTACAATTTGTCTTTAGCCACCACCTCTCTTTCTGCCTCAATATTCAGGATTATTTCAATTGCGGTTCAACATCCTGGAAATAATGAAGAGCTACGTCGCACTAGGGGGCCTGAGGTTCTGTCTCGAATCTTAAACTATCTTCTGCAAACTCTGTCAACCCTGGATATTGGAAAGAAAAATGGAGTTGGAGACGAGGAGCTTGTTGCATCAATTGTTTGTTTATGTCAGTCCCAGAAAAACAATCACGCACTCAAAGTGCAGCTTTTTAGTACTTTGTTGTTGGATCTGAAAATGTGGAGTTTATGCAACTACGGAATACAGAAGAAGCTTCTCGCGTCACTTGCAGACATGGTTTTCACAGAGTCATCAGCTATGAGAGATGCTAACGCTATGCAGATGCTTTTAGATAGCTGCAGGAAATGCTATTGGGTTCTCCGTGAAAAGGATTCTGTGGATACCTTTTCGATGAACGAATCGCAACGCCCAGTTGGGGAAGTGAATGCTTTGGTTGAAGAGCTTCTAGTAGTTATTGAACTCCTAGTGGGAGCAGCAGCACCTTCGATGGCTGTTGCTGATGTTCGCCGTTTGATGGGTTTTCTAGCTGATTGTCCACAACCTAACCAGGTATGACGTTTGATTAAGTTTTCACTTGTTTGATGTATTGTTGTGTATTTTCTGTTTCTCATGACATATAACACAATGCATGTTGTTCTTTTCTAATTGCTTATCCTTTAATTAACCACGCTCCACCATGAGTGTGACTGCACTGTGGCACTCAAAAGAATTTGGATTTGGTTATTGAATGAACGGCTTTTCTAGGAATAATAATTGGAATCTGCTCCTAATTAATGTTTCTTCCAGGTTTCCAGAGTCTTGCACCTAATCTACAGGTTGGTGGTACAGCCAAACACATCTAGGGCAAACACATTTGCAGAGTCGTTCATCTCTTGTGGGGGTGTTGAAACACTTTTAGTATTGCTGCAACGAGAAGCAAAGGCTGGTGATCATGCTCCAGAATATGCAGGCAAAAAGAATGATGCAAATGTGTCAATTCAGGGAACTGTTCAGGATTCTGCTGGGGTTAATCAAAATAGCTCCGACGAAGTGCTAGGATCTTTCGGAGGAAAGAAATCTGTTCCTCATGAAGGGGGTTCTCATCTACAACAGCAATCTTATAGTTATGGTAACTCCTATATGGGGTCAAGGAGTACAAACATAGATAGATTGTCATCTGCTACTGATGTTATAAAGATTTTGGGCGGTATTAGTTTTTCAATAAGCGGGGACAGTGCTAGGAATAATGTCTATAATGTTGACAATGGCGATGGTATTGTTGTTCGAATCATCAGCCTATTAGGTGCATTAGTAACATCGGGACATCTGAAATTTGGTATAAATGCTCCTCCACAGAATATGTCCATTAGCATTCTGGGTAATGGGGCGCATGATGGAGGTGGAACAATGTTTGATGATAAAGTTACTCTGCTGCTTTTTGCGTTACAAAAAGCTTTACAAGCTGCTCCGCAAAGGCTTATGACAAGTAATGTGTACATGGCCTTGTTGGGTGCATCGGTATGGCTATCTGTTCTTACTTTCGTTTGCTATTTTCTCTTTGCACTTTAATAATTGGGGCAATTCCTGAAAGATAGAATCATCCTGATTTTTTATTCTTTCGCATGATAACTTACTCTTCTAAATTGCAACTATATAACTGTTAATTCTCCAAATGCCATATTTCTTTCACATCTCTTAAGCACATTAATATGTGGGGTTTGTTTCGTGGGTATCAGGGCATGGTAATATGTGCACATTGTTACTTTTCCATACTTTCATTTTAAAAATTTCAGTTATGCATTCTGATGGCATGCAATGGCATGCAAGTAGTGGGATACACCCGAAATACCACTGTGGATATGAATGTCAGCAGATATTCTGATTTTATGTTTCGAATGCACCAGTACCACCAATTTTTGATACAACCTGGAAGAGTATCTACGATTCTACATTATACAATAAGTAGTATCTGCCTATTATTCGCCAATATTTCCTCAAGCTCTTGCTCTCAGAGGTTACTATCATGAGCTTGCTTGTCATGACTTTCAGAAGGCTTAAACTTTTTTCTTTTAATGAGTGATATAGATAGCATTGTCTGTCTCGTATTCACATTATATCTAGTGGTACTTTGTCTCCAGACATCTTAGGCATTCCAGTGATCTGGGTAGAGGAACTACAAGAACTTGTATGTCTGAGGGATCAAGTAATAGTAGATTTATTCAGGTGGGAGTTGCATAAAATAAACTTGTTTGGGGCAATATTGCTGCCTTGAGTGTCGGTTGTGATTGAGAACAGGTTTTCACTGCACTTCAATGTTAACAGAATATTTAACAGAATATAATTAATTTAAAAGCTGATTTCTCTTTATCGTTTCTACTGGTCACCATTCTACTTTACTTCAGGCAGTACGTCAATGTCTTACGTTTTTGTTGCACAAGTTTGCATTTGTGATGCGTCTAAACTTGAGTATTGATATCGCTGGAATCATTATGATCACTTCGTTGCTTGCTTGTGAGAATTCTAAGAAGTGTGTTTCTCGTTTCCAGATAAATGCTTCTTCAACAGATGATGGGCTAAATCTTTATGACTATGGTCATCAGTTTGAGCATGTTCAACTTTTGTTGGTTCTTCTCCGTGCACTTCCATACGCCTCTATGGCATTTCAAGTTCGAGCCATACAGGTATGACCCCTGTCTGTTCTTACAGCAACTCCTGTGACTCTGTTGGGTGCTTTGTGTTGCCTTGGATATGCAACGTCCTTATGATGATTAGTAGGAACAAGGAAGTTGCATCTTAATATAGGATGTTCCTATTGTCGGTTACATGTTAGAAAAAGGTTACATAATGAGAGATCCTACCATATCTGGATTTCAGTCTCTGAAGTCTAGTTATTTCTTATATTATTTTTCCGAACCCATCCCATTCACCTGTGCTACAGTAATTGCATCATTTTCAACTCGATAGGTTGTTTTACTTTTACATTTTCGTCAAATGTTGTATCACATTTTTTATTTTATTTATTTATTTTTTTTTTATCTCTTGTTCTATGTGCTGCACGATGCAGCTCTTTTGAAGGAAATCTCCACTTAAGCCTATAAAAATCTGCATCTCTGCATGCATATTCACATATTTTAATCTAGTGGTTAAAAATGGTATTTGGATGTTTTTTTCAATAACTTATTTTTATCCATCCTTTTCTTGTGAAGAACCTAATTAAAACCTTCTCTCTGAACTCTACCTCTCCATATGATTTCAGGATCTTCTGTTTTTGGCTTGCAGTCATCCAGACAACAGAAGCAGGCTAACAGACATGGATGAATGGCCCGAGTGGATTTTGGAGGTTCTTATTTCTAATTATGAGGTACGAAAATGATTTCATCCTCTGACTGCGAATGTTGCAGTATGTATATGTGACAGTACGCCACTTAATATAATTACTTGTTTCATCAGAGGGGTTCAATCAAATATTCCGATGGTGCAACTGGTGGAGATATAGAAGACCTCATACACAATTTCTTGATTATCATATTAGAGCATTCAATGCGCCAAAAAGATGGTTGGAAGGTCGGTTGATGCTTTGTATTTGCTTTAGCTTGTTTGATATTTTATAATTTCTATATGTATTCTCTCTCTATATATAATGTTTATATGCTAATACTTCTGCTGCATAGTTGCAATACATTCACCAATCCCTTTGCAACCGGGGGGAAACTATTTAGAAAACCATTTAGTATAAACATGCTCCCATCTTAATTCTAGGAGTAAAAAAGTTTGTGTTCCTTTATAGTTGGTTAATCATTTCTCTTATGTTATTTGGACACTACTTTATTTTTACAGGATGTTGAAGCTACGATTCATTGTGCAGAATGGCTGTCTATGGTTGGTGGATCCAGCACTGGAGACCAGCGCACCAGGTACTTGAACATGTTTTGGTTTCTACCAACTAACCAAAACTTTGTATGATTCATCTGACTTTGACAATTCATGTAAGTGATTGAGTAACCATATCTAGGTGACTTAGTCTTTGCAGTATTAGGGGGTTTGAATTGTTTTTGTTCAGTGGCCAATCTCTAAAGTGAAGATACTAAACTAAGATGTGAGTTTGTTTTCCCTTTCTAAAAATCAGTGTTTTATTGTGCTTATAGGAGAACAGAGTTAATAAATTTTAACATAGATGTACCCTCTTTTTCATATAATTGAGAACAGACTTCCAGTAAGAACAATAGCTGCAAAAGATGGTTAAATAACTTAAATTATGAGTATTTTGAGGATAATTTACCTTACTTGGTGATAAGTCAGTCTAGATTGACATCCTGGATAAATTTGTGGGCAAGAGAAAACAAACTCATTCGTGGTATCTAGCTAGCCGTTAAATTAGTCTTTTTAACAGTACGGGATGCATGCTCCTCAGTTGAGCTAATTAGGCTTGAACCTGCACCTTGCCTTCAAGGTAGCAAATAATGTTCAAGAGACTATCAAAATTATTTTTATTTTCGTTTGATACTTAATTCCAAATATTTTGCCAAGATCAATTGCTTTGGGAAAGTCATTCTTGGTCAATCATTGCCTTATTTTCTTGTTTGTTTCTGTTGGAAGACGCGAAGAATCATTACCTGTATTTAAGAGGAGGCTCTTGGGTGGCTTGTTGGATTTTGCAGCCCGAGAACTGCAGGTCCAGGTAATTTTTTTTTCAACACCCATGTTTCTTTTGAAAATCAACATCCTACAGTAATTGCAGTCTGACATTGTGAGCCTATTGCGGTAATGGAAATGCGTTTGACGTTTCATGGTTTGGATTTCTTTAGTCCAATCCAATAATAGTGAATACATCTTATCATCACAAACTGTTACGTTTATTACCCTCAAGTCATTGGCCGGTTGGATGTGTTAGATTTTCTTTGTAACTTGTGTGGTGGTAGGAGACGGAGAAATCTGCTGGATAAATTTGTCGTGGAATGTTTGGATAATCTGTCCTTGAAATATCTTACTGGAATTTTTACATTTTTATATTTCATATTGTACAAGTTGGCCTTAAATGTCATGTTCCAGTGTTCCACCCGTGAATTACATCATAGCCCTGAAATCACAACAATCTGCAATTCTGTAATCTGTATCTTGCGACTCATGCGCTTTCTACCTTGATTTTTTAACTATGTCTGCAAAGCCATGAAAAGGGTATTAATTGATAAGGTTTGAGGTATATTGAGAAGGATGTTATGTCTTGTTAAGATTTGTTTTGAAAATTCCAAGTAGTTGAGCAAGATTTCAATGGTACTTTTTATT
This sequence comes from Papaver nudicaule, assembly GCA_023529015.1. Classification (NCBI taxonomy): domain Eukaryota; kingdom Viridiplantae; phylum Streptophyta; class Magnoliopsida; order Ranunculales; family Papaveraceae; genus Papaver; species Papaver nudicaule. Next base: position 10,589 of record JAJJMA010277046.1, on the reverse strand, counting down.
GGTAAATCTAGCCACCTTTAATGGTTTTTAGCATTACGAATTGACAGGAGCATTTTTCACGTTTCTTGCCAAATTCTGCAGTTTTTGTTCCTCTTTAAAGTATAACGAAGACAATCCTGTTCCTGGAACCCTGTAACATTCAGTTTTTTTTTTGTATGTGTGTGTCAGACTCAAGTCATTGCGGCTGCAGCTGCTGGAGTTGCTGCTGAAGGTCTATCACCAATTAATGCCAAGGCAGAAGCAGAGTTTGCTGCTCAGCTTTCCGTGGCATTGGCAGAAAACTCAATTGTGATCCTAATGCTTGTTGAAGACCATTTACGTCTACAAAGCCAGTTGTTTAGCAACTCGCACTCGGTGGAGGGAACAGAAACTCCCAGTTTATCTGCTTCCAGCACTGATAGTCGATCGACTTCGATTGGTAAAAGTGCTGTAGAATCTTCAGAAGGTTTGGGTTCACGGAGGTCATTCTCATGTGATTCTGGAGGGCTTTCTCTTGATGTATGTGCACCCTCAAATTAATTCCATGGCATTTTTTTTACATTTTGATGACATCTATTCCTTCCTGCCGTCTCTTTGAGTCTCTAAGTCCGTTTGTGGTCTTGCATGACGGTTACTTCATGGCTCATTTCTATGCCTATGGGTCTAGGTTTTCTTCTTCGACATTAAGTTGCGGTCGAGGAAAACTAAGCATCAGATTAAGAGTCACATGAATCTGGACCCCAATTCTTGAAATATTTAGATTCTCACATGCATTATCATCGCAAAGGGATCCATTTGTTCACACATCATCCCTATGTGTAACAAGTAATTCCTTGATGAAGGCAGTTATCTGCCTTTTAACTTGTATCTTACCTAGTAAGTGTGCTTGTTTTTTTCATTTTACTCTGGGGTCTGATCTTTCTTCTGTTGTTATGTGTGATCAGGTTCTTGCTTCAATGGCTGATGCAAATGGACAAATTTCTGCAGCAGTTATGGAACGCCTTACTGCAGCTGCAGCAGCAGAACCCTATGAATCTGTTAGGTGTGCTTTTGTATCATATGGTAGCAGTGCTTCAGATTTAATAGAGGGTTGGAAGTATAGGAGCAGGATGTGGTATGGTGTTGGCCTTTCCTCAAAAGATACCGACTTTGGCGGTGGAGGTAGTGGTCTGGATTCTTGGAAAGCTGCTCTAGAAAAGGATGCAAATGGAAACTGGATTGAACTGCCTCTAGTAAAGAAATCAGTTGTCATGCTCCAGGCATTGTTACTAGATGAAAGTGCACTGGGTGGTGGTCTGAATCTTGGAGGAGGTTCTGGTACAGGAATGGGAGGAATGGGTGCACTCTATCAATTGTTAGACAGTGATCAACCATTCTTATGCATGCTCAGAATGGTACTGGTTTCAATGAGAGAGGAGGATAATGGCGAAGATGGTATTTTTATGAATGTTACAATGAATAGTGACATATCAGAAGGATTAAATTCCCAAACAGGAAATATAATGTCATCAGATAGCAATGCTCGTTTGTCAACAAGGCAACCACGATCTGCATTACTTTGGAGGTAAAACATAAATTTCTTAAACAATTATATCTCTCAAGGTGTCTCCATCCTAGCCTTGTTAGTTCCTCAATTTCTTGTGCTTTCAAATGCTCAGATAGAGTACGATTAGATTAACGCCTCAGAGTACTTTGGATACTTGACCAAATTGTGATGGACTTGTCCTCCAGATTAGCAGTACTGGTGACTGTGACTATCTCAATTCCCAGAAACAGAGTAGTTTAACAAAATCAGTGGTGGTTGCTGGACTATTTATCCTCAAAGCGGGTCTTTAGGGTATCAGACAACCATCACCTGGCCTTGGTTCCAGTTGAAAACACATTTTATCGATAGAATTCACTTCGCATTCCGGATGACTACTTGAAATAATAACCTACCTATCTGATTTCTACCCTGTTATCTCAATTTCTCAACCAAGCTCTGTGAACAGTTCGCTCTTCATTTATACCCAATCTTGTTAAAACCATGATCTTCATACTATGAAACGATTATTTTCTTTTTATATGGATAGTTGATCGGGATAGTTTAATAAAAATCATACGCATGTGTTTGCTACTAGCTAAAATTTACTTCATTAGATGGGAACGCAAATTTATTTAACCATGTCATCCAATCATGCCACCTATAAAAATGGATAAAGTGTCACATTTCCCTTTGTGTAGGGAAATTTTATGTAGGTGTTTCACCTGCTTAGCTTGATCAGTTCTATGCTCATGTTGCTAGCAAAAAGTTATTCGTGTTACCAGTTCATAGCCATTAATTATAAAAGTAAAAATGCTTCATCATTTTTGTAGTTATTCTATCTTCATGAAGCAGTAAAAGTCGTGCAAAATGGACCCTAATACAGAAACACTGTTTAGCAAAACACTTGCCTACTTATTTAACATGATTACCTTACTTCCAGATTGCTGCTCCATACTAGTGGGTCCTTGAACTAATTGTTGCTTTATGGTGTGCCAGTGTGCTTGCTCCAGTTCTTAACATGCCAGTTTCAGAATCCAAGAGACAGAGGGTGTTGGTCGCAGCTTGCATTCTCTATTCTGAGGTAATTTTGATACTAAAATCTAACTCTAATTTCAGCATATTACTCTGTAAATTAGTACATTTCATCATCGCCAGTTATTTTCTGTGTCATCGTGTTGGTAGTGCTTTCTATCAATCAGATGGTAGTCATTGTTTATTTTGGTCATACAGTCACACTTCCATAATGCAGGCCTGGCATGCATTTAGCAAGGATAGAAAGCCTCTTCGTAAGCAGTATCTGGAAGCTATTTTACCACCATTTGTTGCTATTCTTAGAAGGTGGCGGCCACTGCTTGTCGGCATTCATGAATTTACTTCTCCAGACGGTCAGAATCCTCTTGTTGCTGATGATCGTGCTTTAGCAGCAGATGCACTCCCTCTGGAGGTGATTGAACTGATAATCTCTCTTCACCTTCATGAAATTGTTTTGTTTTATCTTTTATGGTCTTTTGGAATAATCTGCCAGTGTTTCAGTCTAAGTCAATCTTAATAATTTCTTATCAAACTAGTTTTTGATCATCCCGGTTACATGTTTCAGGCTGGTCTGTGCATGATTTCTCCAGGGTGGGCTTCTGCCTTTGCATCTCCACCAGCTGCTATGGCATTGGCCATGATTGCAGCTGGTGCTGCTGGTGGTGAAACCATAGCACCCGCGAAAACGACACACCTAAGACGTGACATATCAATGTTTGAGCGAAAGCAAACTAGGCTTCACACATTTTCAAGCTTTCAAATGCCTCTAGAGACACCTACAAAATCCCAGGTTGTTCCAAAGGACAAGGCTGCTGCAAAGGCTGCTGCATTGGCTGCCGCTCGTGATCTTGAACGCAATGCTAAAATTGGTTCTGGAAGAGGTCTAAGTGCTGTTGCTATGGCAACATCCGCACAACGGAGGAGTTTAAGCGATGTGGAGCGTGTGAAGAGATGGACTCTCTCTGAAGCCATGGGAACTGCGTGGCTTGAATGCATGCAACCGGTTGGTTCAAGATCAGTTTCAGGAAAAGATTTTAATGCTCTGTCTTACAAGTTTATTGCAGTATTGGTTGCAAGCTTTGCCTTAGCAAGAAACATGCAGCGGTCGGAGGTATGATAATTCTTTCTTTGGTTCAAACTCTACTTGCATTTAACTATTTAAGCCTTCTATAAAACAAGATCAAACACAACTTATTACCCTTCTTTGCAGATGGACAGACGCACACAGGTTGATGTAATAGATCGTCATATTCTATCTACTGGAGCTCGTGCGTGGCGCAAGCTCATTCATTGCTTGGTTGAGATGAGAGGTCTTTATGGACCTTGTGGAGATAGTCTATATAATTCTGGCCGTGTATGTAATCAGATCTGAATTAATTTGTAGCTGTTCGTTCATTTGTGAATATAATCTTCACGTTTTTTAATACATGGTGAGCAATTGATGGAGTTTATTTTCTCAAAATAAGCAGGTCTTCTGGAAGTTAGACTTAATGGAGAGTTCTTCTAGGATGAGAAGATATCTGAGGAAGGATTACAAAGGATCTGATCATTTAGGTGCAGCTGCTGATTACGAAGATAATCAGCAAATCAAACACAACCAGGAGAGTATGATATCTTCTTCCACTGCCTCTATCCTTGCGGCAGAAGCAATAACAATAGAAGAAGGCAAAGAAGATGATGAACATACAGAAACCGATACATTGGATGATAAAACGTTCCCTGTGGGTCAGAGTGGGGATAATGAGCAGCGGCTGTCGTCAACTGCTGAGCAACCTGCACCTGCATCGATGGATCCTATAGTTTCTCCTGTAGCTGGTGATGAAGACTTGGTCGAAAATCCATCAGCAGTTGCACCTGGATATGTTCCCAGTGAATCTGATGAAAGAATTATTCTTGAACTTTCTTCGTCGATGGTTCGACCTTTAAGAGTCACCCGTGGAACCTTCCAAGTAAGTGCAATACCTAGACAAAAAGTCATTTGTGCATTTAGGGTTGCATGTTCTTTTAACATTTCAGCTTGCAATATTTAAACATTAATACTTGCCAACTACTCGGGCTCTACTCATTGGTTCATGAAAATAAGTGGGGAAATTGAAACTAAATAAGTTTTAAGTGTTTTACTTTATGTCATTAACCCTTGTTAAGTTTCACTAACGACTCTCATACTTGAGGTCTGTTTTGGATCAAGTCTCCACTTAGAGTTTGGAGATCTCATGAACACTCCTCTTATCTATCAAAAAAAAGTTTCACTAACGACTATATTCGTAGCTGGTTATCATACTGATGAGGCAAAGTAAATCCACCATCATGATTTTGTATAGCTTTTCCTGAGCTTTTGAAACAATGCTATCTTTCAGATAACATCCAAGAGGATTAATTTCATAGTCGATGATCACGTTGATGAAAACATTGCGGAGGGTGGGTTGGATTCGAGTTCCGATAAAAGAGAGAAAGAAAAAGATCGGACCTGGTTGATGTCATCCCTTCATCAGATGTTTAGCAGGAGGTGTGTGATTAAACTACTTGTTTTTTTCATTCGACTTCTCTATTTTTTTTATTATCATGTGGTATTGGGGTATCCAGTCCTTTATTAACGGTGCCTCCGTAAGCATCTAGCTATTCTGACAGCCAGTAGGTTTTGCTGTTTTTATTCATTTACTCTGGACTTTGATTGCATCTGCTGTTGTACTTAACCTGTTGTACCTAGTTCCATATGCATAAATCAGTGGCATGTCCTTATTGGTTAACCTCAGTACCTCAGTATTTACCCAAAGGAATAGATCCTTAGCTAATATGAGTAATATCAGAATCATTGAAATTGTGATGTTTCAAATTAAAAAATAAAACAAAAAACTGTCAGATACAATAGCTTGTGACGCACGTGGATCGCATTCCTAATTGTTTGTTTACGTAATACGGCGTACTTATGGGTGACTCTATTTCACAGATATCTTCTGAGAAGAAGTGCACTGGAGCTGTTTATGGTTGATCGGTCGAACTTCTTCTTTGATTTTGGGGTACTATTTTTTTGAGATCAGCTTAGCATGTCTACTCTGTAGATATATTTTTAAAGAAATCCTCATACTAGTCAGTAATAATTTTAATACTTTGGCATCTCAACTCCTCATGGTTTTGTTCCAGAGTATTGATGGGCGAAAAAATGCATATCGAGCTATTGTTCAAGCACGGCCTCATCATTTGAATAATATTTACCTGGCAACTCAGGTTTTTTTTCTCTTAAGCCTAAAACAAGTATAAAATATGCATTAATTAAATCAAACTATGAACTGTATACTTAGAATATGAATTCCTTTTGTGTGTAGCGGCCTGAACAACTTCTCAAGCGCACTCAGCTGATGGAGCGATGGTGTAGGTGGGAGGTATGAATCCGAATAATGATCTCAGATTTGATCAACTTCATGTGTATCTCCATTTCAGTGAATCATTTAGATTTACTTGTGGGATATAAAAAACACTAAATGTTTCTGCAGATTAGCAATTTCGAGTATCTTATGCAGCTCAATACATTGGCTGGTCGTAGTTACAATGATATCACCCAGGTGTGTTTGCTAGACTTGTATGTTAAGTTTAGTTAGGATGGATGTGGAATAACTTGTTTCGTAACATGAACCACAACAGGTTTTGACATTAATTTCCCTTGTATCATTTTTCCTAACTTTCAAGTATCTCTGGTTTTGGCAGTATCCCGTCTTTCCCTGGATTCTTGCTGATTACAGCTCTGAAACTTTGGATCTTGGCAATCCTTCTACTTACCGAGATCTCTCCAAGGTAGCACAGGTTTCTGTTTTGGTGACTCCAGCATGTTAGTCTTGTGCAATGATTTCCCCTTACATTAGTATTTACTTTGCAGCCAATTGGAGCATTGAATCCTGATCGTCTCAAAAAATTCCAAGAGCGATACTCGAGTTTTGATGATCCGGTCATTCCTAAATTCCATTATGGTTCACATTACTCAAGTGCTGGAACTGTACGTACTTTAGTTCTTGATTCTGATCATATTTGTGGATTACAGTTTCATGACGAAGCACCTTTCATATTTCCACCACTCATCGTAATCATCACACAATATTATAGCACCTCACCTAGTGCTTATCCTTAAAATGGGTTTGCTCCTTTGTTTGGTATAGCTATAGTGTTACACTGTTCGGGCTTGGTAAATTTCTTTTAGGTGTCTGTATACTCACTCTGACTGCTTCTGCTTCTTCAGGTGCTATACTACCTCGTAAGGGTTGAGCCATTTACTACCCTTCAAGTTCAACTGCAAGGTGGCAAATTTGATCACGCAGACAGGATGTTTGCGGATATAGGTGGTACTTGGAACGGCGTTCTTGAAGATATGAGTGATGTAAAAGAGCTGGTAAGAATTCTTGCACAGCCACTATTCTAAAGAGTTATTGATGATGTTGACTTTTAAATGATGGTTATTGAGTTTCTCCTCTTATGAACCTAGGTTCCAGAGCTATTTTATCTACCAGAGGCTCTAACCAATGTAAATTCAATTGATTTTGGCACCACACAACTTGGAGGAAAGCTAGGTATGTTTTACTAATTACTCAAATACTTTCGTCTAATCCTCCAGTTTTTGGATTTGCATAGTACCTATTGACTTGAATCTACCATTGCAGATACGGTCAGACTTCCACCTTGGGCTGAAAATTCTGTTGACTTTATTCACAAGCATCGAATGGCTCTGGAGAGTGAGCATGTTTCCGCGCATATGCATGAATGGATCGACTTGATATTCGGGTAGGTGTGCTTATTCTGAGGAAAGTGTCATTGAGGATGTTTCCTCAATTTTTTGACTAATACGTCCCTCTGTTAGATTAGGCCGTGCTAATATTCGAAATTTCCAGATTAGGAATGTTAAGCCTCAAAGTGCACCTCCTGCTAGGTTTCTAATACTAGTAATTTTACTGTTCCTTTATACTTTGCACCCTCATTTTCAACCTAAATCTTCATGATTGGGTTTCACTTCCAGATATAAGCAACGGGGAAGAGAGGCTATATCTGCCAACAATGTGTTCTTTTACATAACCTATGAAGGAACAGTTGATATTGATAAAATTTCTGATCCAGTAAGCATACTTCCCTCTCTGTGAACTTCATTTGGTTTAAGTTCCAGTACTTAAATTCAACTCTTGGTTTATCACAACAGGTGCAGCAGCGCGCCACTCAAGACCAGATAGCATACTTCGGGCAAACTCCTTCCCAGCTTTTGACTGTCCCTCACTCGAAGAAGAAGCCATTGGCAGATGTTCTTCACCTGCAGGTACTTCTTCGTGATATACTTACATATTTTTGCGCTTTTGCATTATTTACATGGTCAACCCCCTGAGAAATAATCTGTGAAACTTATGATTTTGCGAATATGAGAGTTGTTTTTGCAAGTGTATGTATAGTACTTTATGAATGGTTGGTTGGTGGCTTGATGCCAACCAAAATAAATTTTCCCGTGTCATTTAAAATATTATCATCGTTTATAATGTAAGATCTATTTGCGATATTGCATCGTTGTCTTCATGTTTTTATCTCGTGCCAATATATGCATAACATTCCATGTATGCTGCATGCGAAGAATCCGTGAGAGTTGTTTGCTGCTCAAATAAACTGGATCTCATCTTTCATTTCTACACTTCCCCTCCGAGTGTATTCGTTTAAGTATGTCGTATGCTGAAAAAAAAAGTAAAAAAAAGAGAGGATATAACAAGTGATTATGAACTATTCTAACTTTTCTTTCTTATCGCATTCAGACAATCTTCCGAAACCCGAAGGAGGTCAGACCTTATGTGATTCCAAATCCTGAACGCTGCAATGTACCTGCTGCTGCTATGTATGCATCAGCAGATTCTGTTATAGTTGTTGACATAAATGCTCCTGCTGCACACGTTGCTCTACACAAATGGCAGCCAAATACACCCGATGGCCAAGGAACACCTTTCCTGTTTCACCATGGTAAATCTATCTCCAATTCGAGCGGTGGAGCATTCATGAGAATGTTCAAAGGTCCAGCCGGTTCGGCTTTTGAAGATTGGCAGTTTCCTCAAGCATTAGCATTTGCAACGGCTGGAATCAGGAGCTCATCTGTAGTTGCTGTGACATGTGACAAAGAAGTCATCACTGGTATGCTTTCGATATTATATCAGATCATTCTTATGTTGTCCATTGTCTTCTTGTGCGAAGCTATTGTCCAAGTTCGTTTTGGAATGTGTCCTATCTATTTATTTTTTGGCTGTTTGGGGACAGCAATATATTCCAAATTTACGTTCTTTCAAAGATAGCTACCGGAAAGTATTCTCATCACTTTGTGCAATCATTTATCTTTCTGCAGGTGGGCACGCGGATAACAGTATTAAGCTGATATCATCAGATGGAGCAAAAACCATAGAAAGAGCACAGGGTCACTGTGCTCCAGTGAGTTGCCTTGCTCTTTCGCCTGATAGCAATTACCTCATAACAGGATCTCAAGATACAACCCTAATACTTTGGAGAATCCATCGAGCATCAACATCAAATTCAAGCACGATGTCAGACTCTTCCTCTGGTCCTGGCACTCCAACTTCTGGCAGCAGTAGTAATTTGGCTAATCTCATAGCTGATATGACAAGGAAACGTCGTATTGAAGGCCCCTTGCATGTTATGAGAGGTCATTTTAGGGAAGTAAATTGTTGCTGTGTAAATTCAGATCTGGGTGTTGTAGTTTCAGCCTCCCATTCTTCAGATGTTTTAATTCATTCTATAAGGCGGGGTAGGTTGATCAAGCGTTTAGCTGGAGTGGAGGCAAACTCAGTATGCCTTTCATCTACAGGAGTTGTTATGACTTGGAACATGTCACAACAAAAGCTCTCTACTTTTACGTTAAATGGGGTTCCAATAGCCACTGCATACCTTCCTGCTTCTGCCACAATTAGTTGCATGGAAGTTTCTTTTGATGGAATGAATGCCCTAATTGGTACAAGTTCCTGTCCAGAGAATGATACAACATTCTCTGATCTCGGATCAAATACAGGTCAAGATTCAGATGCGGGTAATGGAAAGAAGGGTGAAAACAAATTGGTTGTCAAGCCACCTTCAATTTGTTTCCTAGACATGCATACCCTTAAGGTATGAATAAAAGCTAAATAACAACTTAAATCTGTTTCCTTCCATGCTGTGGGATTTATTTATTCTGATTTTCACAATTATGATTTATGATTAGCCAATAACAATCCTTTCTTCCTTGTAGATATTTCATTCCTTGAAGCTATCAGAAGGGCAAGATATAACGGCTTTGGCTTTGAACAAAGATAACACGAATTTGTTGGTATCCACAGCAGATAAACAGTTGATAGTGTTCACGGATCCAGCTGTAAGTTAGATTAATTTGAACAGTTTTCGATAATTCCTTTTGATTTGTTTCTTTCATGAATTTGCATCTGAACATCTACGAAAATAAAGTATGGGAGTGAAGTAAAACATTCTACTAAATGGTTACAAATGACCTTCACCCTTGACATCTAAATTCCTTGTTTTTTCCTTTCTTGTAGTTGAGTTTGAAGGTTGTGGATCAAATGCTTAAGCTCGGATGGGAAGGGGACGGTCTCAGTCCTCTTATAAAATGAAGCCACTATTGATCAAATTGGATTTCACACGCCATCCTCGGAAATCATCATCAAATCCCTCAAATCAGGTTCGAGTTGCTCCCATTTAGAAACTTAGGATTTATAACTGTCTTGCAGATAGGTAATTGTGACTCACTGACCTTGAGGTTGTAATATATTGTTGTATCCCTTCTTTTTGAAATGGAACAACTCAATATTCTTTTTGTAACCATATATGCCACACATAGTTTACAACGGGTTGTTCCTGCCCTCTCCTGCGATAGTTGTATGTCGGCTACCCTAAAATGAGGTGAAATATGTTTGGGCTTCAGCCACTCCCGGAAGAATAATCATATAGTTTTGTAGCGATTTCTTTTTCTTTTTTTGATCTGGTTCTGGAGAAGAGATTCAGAATATCAATGCTGGAGAGCATTTGTAAGTAAGTTTTACAGGTC
>JAJJMA010277045.1:0-12651 GCA_023529015.1 Papaver nudicaule | reverse complement strand
TGGAAGAGAGAAAGTAATATGATGGAGCATGAAAGTTGGAATTTGGCTCATGTACTCTCGCAGAGCCAGAAAATACTTAAAGTAGTTGTTAAGGACAATTTCATTCTTTGTTTTGACATATTGAATTGGGCTTAAGCATTCTAGCAGAGCCGAAAATACTCAAAGTAGTAATTGATTGCTGAAACTTATTCTCTCATATAAGCATGAATCATATGGAGATTAAGATACAAATTTATGAATAGATTCAAAATTGGACCCGAACGATGTCTTTCTATTCAAAGCTGGTCGAGTGGTTACACAAATCTACACACCTTTAAACATCTCACTATAAAAAGGTTTTACACATAAATGAATCACACTCCACATTATTATTTTAAAATGGGCCAAATTAATTATTTTGGTTTGCTGCATAAGTGACCTGTGAGATACATCCTAGGGATGAAACTATTTTACAATATCTCTTAAAATGGTTGAAATTATTTTTTTTTCTGCCGCATAACTGACCTATAAGATACGTCTTGGGCATGAAACTTCGAAGGTCTTCAAAGGTGGCAAAAGTAATTTTATACCTTTTAAATCATCTTCAGGCCACATGGCGACCCTTACACGGATCAGCGATGAACTGTGGATTTTTTCTTCCGTGTTATTATATTAAGGGGATGAAAGTTCAAGAAGATGAAAAAAAAGCTTAACCTAAAAGTTAGATCCCATGTCAGGTTTTTGCAATGATGGTGCAAGAAGTGCTTGGGCCAGAGCATGGAGTGATTGGACGTTAAAGACGGCTTTGCAAGTAGTCATCCTCCTATGTCTAATATCTAAATGAATGATGCATAATAACATTGTTAGAGACTGCACATAATTGATCTAAAAAAAGGTAATCAAATATTTTAAGTTAACCGTCCCAACCAAAATGAGCAATTAAAGATTGTTGAAACCTATTTCCCACTTGGATACCAATGTGTCAAACCTACAGACCACTTTCAATTAAAAGATTCAATTATAAACAACCTATATTCAATTAAGTCACCAACGATCAAATTCAGGACAATGACATACGTAGAACTAAATTCCTACACAAACCATTATCGAACTCATACGAAAAAGATTAATCATATAATTTAACCATCCCATTACAGAGATCGAAAGCGGCGACTCTTAGTCACATTCACAATTTATTAACTCAGATAAAAACACCACGAAATTCATATGAAAAACGCTGCTTAATTCAACCGAATAGTTAGCAATAAAATCACTGATATTATCGATAATTGCTATTGTTGGATGAATCATTTCAGTTGATGCTTAACATATAAGAATTATTTAGTATCAAGAAGAAGTGCAATTGTGTAGCTTACATTGGGGTCATTTGAGTTAAGAAGCATTAAAAAGACAATCAGCAACTTGAGCAGTGCCTGCCGCCAAACACTTCCAACTGGTCATGAATTGTCCTTTTATCTGGATCACATAAGAACTTTTGTTATTTCTCCATAGTTAATTCTCTGCTTCAATAAAAGTTAACCCCCTGAATTAAAAAAAAATTAGGTTGCAAGTGGCTGACGTCAATCAAGATAAAGGTATACAAAAAGCAAATCCAAAATTAGGTTACTAATTTTATTTTTATTTATCAAATAAACTTGAAGGAGACTCATTCTGGAATTCAATTAAACACACAATCAAAATCAAAAAAAAAAAAATCTCTATTCAAACAACATAGCAAAATCAAATCGCCACAACTCACTTGGGTATGAGATAGAACTTCCCTCTGCTTGTTGGGTTTATATAGATTTGGAATTTTACTTTTGGAAGAAAAGTGAAAACAAAACCAAAGCCATAACTGTGTCTACGAAATTGAAAAAAAAAACCTTAATCATACCTTTTGGAAGAGAAGTGAATCAAACCTAACGCTGGAATGTTGGAATTGCAGAGGGTTTTAGGTAAGAGCTCAAGAGGCAAATTAAGAAAACCACAATTACGTCGCAATCAAGTGATTGTAGCCAACATGAAGGACAAATTTGTAACGTCCGGGGTTATGAAGTTAAGCGATTGTAACGCTCACCTAACTGTAACGCCCCTCCGAGAGAATTAAACAATGAGATGATAGATTTTCGGTACTGTTGGCAGAGATGAAAATGATCGTGGTGTTATGTGTAGATCCATGGGTCGGCAGAGATGATGAAAAGATATGTAAATTTGTGGATGAGATCGATGCAGAGTTTGGAAATTAAAATATGGGGACACTCCAGTCTGATAGCAAAGAACCTTTAAGAAGCAAGTAATGTATGGACTTAAACGTCTGGAGTAACATATGGCCTATGCACTGTATAGGTTTTCTCCACCGTTAAGATACAAAGATTGCAAATGCAGAGATTTAATCTCAGCCGCTCTTTGACCCCCCGAAATACGGATGTCGTCCAAGCTCAAAAACACCACTGGTGCTTATAATATAGATTATTTAGATAGTTCGTGGACTATAAGTCCTAGTGAACAAATTTATGATACAAAAACTCTCATAAAAAAGGTGAAACAAAAACTCCAAAATCTCGTAATTGTCTAAAATACCCTTCCCAGTTGTTTCATCCCATAAAAAAAAACACCCCACAGATAAATACTCACGAACGTTCTTATGTTCTACATTTATCAAAAACTCTCTCTCTACTATAACCGAGTGGAACCAAATCTCTTTCAAATCTCTTATTATCACCTCCATTCCCACCTCCGAAATCGCCACCACCAACTGGTTCATCTTCTTATACCTGATTTCAGTCTTGGAAACCCTCATCTTCAATAGCAGTACAACATAGTATAAAAAGTAACAATAACTCCAATTCAATTACTTCTATACGCCTAATTCATCACCGCTCGTACTAAATCCGGTGGTTGTGGTGTTTCTTCTGAAATCTGAAGTCAACCCCATGGAAAGATCCAAGAATTTTCGAATTAGGTAACAAATTTATTTCATAATCTTTCATTTCTTCTTCTTCACTGTAATTAATTGGTTAGATTTGATCTCTTTTAAGTGTGTCGGCGGTTGATTCAATCTGAATTAGGTTTCATCGGTTCGATCTTTGTTTGTCGGACTGAGGTCGCCGGCGCAATCTTGGGTTGGTTCTGTCACTGTGTGTAGAAGCAGTGACCTCACTGGATCGGGAGCTGGTAATGGTACAGTGCGTCTATGGTCAGTTGATGGTGAAGTGAAAACCATTCAACCCTTGCATGATCTTCCACTTGTAAGTTATCCCCTATTTGTTGCGTTAGTTAGAATTGTTTCTCGTCTCTTGATTGGTGATCAACTTTTGGCATGCTTTGTGGGATATAGGGAATGTTTATTTATCTGGTCGTAGAGAATGATCTTCATGATATACTCTAGCACTTCTCAAAAAGAGTTGTTGGCCTCACATGTGTGCTATTGTTGTAAAAAAAAAATTCTGTCATTCTTTCTTTTGTTGACTGATAAAAGCCCTTCACTAGAATATTATACTAGCTCAATCTTTATGAGACGACAACTAAAGAACAGATAGGGAAACCGATATTAGTGTTTTGGAATGGTTAATTTACATTGAAACCAATTATGTCAATGAAATCAATATTGGCGTTGATGGAATGGTTGATTACATTGAAACTGGGTTTGGTTTCATTTGATTGTTATCATTGAAACCAATGTTGGTGTTGGTGGAATGGTAAATTTATATTGAAACCAGATTTGGTTTCATTCGATTTTTGTCAACAAAATCAATATTGTTGTTAGTGGAATGGTAAGTTTATATTGAAACCAAAGGTTTCATTCGATCTTTTCAATGAAACCAAACCTGGTTTCATTCGAATTTATCATTGTAACCAATGTTGGTGTTGGCAGAATGGTATATTTAATGAAACCAGGTCTGGTTTCATTCGATTTTTTCAATGAAACCAGACCGTCTGGTTTCATTCGATTTTTTCAATAAAACCAGGTTTGGTTCCATTCAAATTTGTCATTGTAACCGATGTTGGTGTTGGCAGAATGATAAATTTATTGAAACCAGGTTTGGTTTCATTCGATTTTTTTAATGAAACCAGGTTTGGTTTCATTCGATTTTGTCATTGTAACCAATGTCGGTATTGGTATAATGTTAAGTTTATTTTGGTGTAGGTTGAATGGTAACTTTATGTTGAAACCAAGGTTTGGTTTCAATTGGATATGTTGAAAAAAGGTTGAAAATCTTTTTGGTTTCAATTGTCTAGGTGGCGACGGTTTTGGCGGAGGCGGCGACGATGTGTGGTGGCGGTGGTGTTGTGGCGGCGGTGGCGGAGGTGGTGGTGGTGGAGATGTGGTGGCAGAGGCGGTGGTGATGTGGTGGTTAGAGGTGGTAGTGTTTTTGTTAAAATATTGGATGTATTTAATATTATGTGGGTTGAATAAAAAAAATGTAATTTAAACAGTTGGGTGTATGTAGTATTTTGTGGGGTTGAATTAAAGGTATTATATGGAAAGGGTAGATTGGGAAAAAGAAAAGGACCTAATTTAAACTATTTGGACTTTTCGTATGACTTTTGTATAATATGGAGTTTTTGTATCGAAACTATTAGGGCAGTTCATATGGATGTGGTAATAGAAAAGAGTTTGCACGGCCAGGTGAAAGGGCAAACCGTGTTTGCCATTATGGGCAAACTAAACTGGCGTCCTAACAGGGTCGCATGGCCTAACTTACGCCATTTGGCGCATGTTGAGCTGCCATCGGCCTTCCTTAGGCTGCTCGGCTTGTCTTACGCCTCTAATTTTCAACGGTCATATTGTTGCTGAAGCAATAAATAGCAAACGAATTACTCATAAGACATCACTTCAACTCCAACATTCATCAGTTCTCTCTCAAATCCGAAATCTTCTTCTAAATACATTGGTTTCTTTCATTCTCTATTAGTTTCTTCTTCTTTTGGTTTTTTGTTCTCCATAAAAAATTGGTTAATTTACATGGGGAGTCCACAATATACTCCAAAGTGGAGTCATTTCTGTTTGGTTAATGATGAAGATGAATGTATTTGTAGGATTTATCTATATTTACACAATGATCCTACTAAGGATAAACTGTCATATCGAAGCTCCGAATTCTGGCAAAAATTATTTGAAATGTATGAAGCAGTATATGGAGACCAGAGAAGTCGCTCTGCCGCTAGGTTGCGAAAACGCTGGTGGAAAATCAACGAGCGCGTCATCTCTTTTGTGAGTTTAGTCATGAAATTAAAGGGAGAAAGAATACCCGGTGAAACTGATATCGGCGTAGTAACCAGAGCGCAACAAGAATGTCGGAGAGTGAAGGGAAAAGATTTTGATATCATGCACTGTTACAATGTCTTGCAACAGAGAGACGAATTCAACCTTTTTTCACCGCAGGTACAAGATCAATAAGCGCACGAATGCAAAATTTTAAAAAAAAATATGTAATGGATATAATAAGTTTGAAAATGCAAAAAAAAAAAAAAGATTTAAGAAATTAGAGTTTTTCATTCATAAATTTATTCTTACATACTAGTGCATTTCAGACAACTAATAAAAACTAGGACGTAATTTTTTCGACTTCCACTTCGTTATCTTGATTTCATATTCTACTTCATATAAAATCAATCTTGAACACAAATTTTTTTCCTTCCTTGTTAATCTTACGGAACTTTGATATTATGTTTTCCTTAATAGATTTTCCATGCTTCTTCACGACATTCAAATTTTCGTTGCCGCTTTGGCTTTTACGCTTCTTTCCCGGTTTTGCCTCAACCTCCACAATTTTGATACTCTTTTGTTTTTTGTCATTTTCAGTCTTCTTATACGCCTTACATATTTTGTTAACAGTCATATTCATTTTTTCCCCATTGAAATCAAGCTCGGTAGCGTCTTCAAGTAAATGTGCCGCAAAATCAAGTCTACTTGTACATTCGCGAATGACTTGAGGATGTCTTCTCCATTGCCATTTTGAAAAAAAATTTGGTACAAAATAAATTAGAAACTGCTAGAGAAATGAGGTAGAAGATGTGAAGAGATGAAACTTACTAGAGAGAAATTTTACTCCAAATTTTGGATGAGAAGGATAAATTTTGAAGAGTAAAAATGGTTTTTATAGGGTGAGAAATCCTGGACCGTTGGAGTTGTACCGTTGGGATTCCAACGGTAAAATCCTTATCTTGCGTCGTGTGGCCTAGTTCAGGCCGCGCTCCCTAAGTTGCGCCGAGCGGCCTAGTTTGGGCCGCTCGGCCGTTGTTACGCCTCACCTGGCAAACCAGCATATATATTAGAGTATGTCTGATTAGTCAGAGTGAGTCAGCGTCTGTATCAGTGAGTCAACTCTTATCTATCAGAGTCTTACTGTAATGATTGGCTATAAAAGGGTCTGTCCTAAGCCAATAATGGGTAACGTTTACTTTGTCTCTTAATCAATACATAGAACATTTATTTCCAAAATTTCACATGGTATCACTTAGGTGATGATCCAAACCTAAAATTTCCTCTCTATTAATACAAATTCAAAGCTTCAAAAACAGGTTTACATAAATTCAGCTGAGAATTCATCAACAATTTGTTGATTTTTTTTGGGTACAACATAAATTCCCCCAAATTCTTCTCAAGAACAATTCTGGTTCTTGATTTTTTTGTTAATGGTCAAAACCAGAAACAAAAATTACAACATCGTCAACAATAATTCCACCAACGATTCAGACGAAATTCACAACAACAGTTCAAGAAATAATATTCAAAATCAAAGAAATGTCGACTTCCGCTGCACAATCTGGTAATTTTGCTTTACCCTTCACCAACATATCTAATTTCGTTTCTGTGAAATTAGATTCCAACAATTACCTATTATGGAAAAACCAGGTTAGATTGATTCTAGTATCAACATATTTGTTTGGTTATGTTAATGGTGAAATACTAGAACCAACAAAAACAATTGAAGTAGATGGTGTTGTTAGTCTAAATCAAGAATGGTTTAGTGGAATAAGGCTGATACCTTTGTATCTATCTGTTTACAATCTACTTTTACACCAATTATTGTTGCTGATGTTCTTGGTTTAACTACTGCAAGAGAGATATAGTTGTCTCTAGAAACCAGTTTTAGAACTCAGTTTCTTGCAAGAAAGAGTCTTCTTGGGGGTCAATTGAGCAGTATGCAGAAAGGAAATTTATCTATAATTGAATATCTACAAAGAATTAAGACCATCACAGACTCTTTGGCAGCAATTGGTTTGAAAGTTGATGATAGGTGCCTTAAAACACCTACTCAATAGTACCTTATTATACACTTTAGTTAGCTTAAGCCTCGTATATTGGTTTTATAACGTCGTTTTCTATTTTGCAGGTACAATGACTCTTAAGTCATAAAACAAAAGAAAAATAATGAAAAATAACAAAATCTGTTGTTGGGTCGTCGATGTTGGGCTTGTGAAATGCGCTGTTTTTGGGACTGTAGAAATTCATTTGGGACTGCAATCCACTAAATCTATCCAACTTGTGTTATAAGGGGTGACTAAGTTATCATATATACTTCATCTTCTTAATTTTATCACCACCACCACCACCCATAATCTAATCTGTTGAAGAAATCTAATAATTCCCACTTTTGATTAATGCAGCTGAGTCATCTTCTTCCATTGATGTAGTCATTAACGGAGTCGTCGGTGATTTATTGCCTGGTGACGATATCTCAAGTTCCAACATAGTCTTCTTCGTATATTCATTCGAATCTGAGAAACAATCCTTCAAAATCTAAAGAATTTCATAAACCAAAATTCTGTTGCTGTAGTTACTACTACTTGGTCGAAACTCAAGAACAAGAACTGGGATTTCGTTTGTGCCAAATCCATCAATCTGGCAAGCATTTCTTTATATCTAGTAACCCACAATTTTTTTCAATTTCTAGGGTTTTGATTGAATCTTTATTTGGTTTCTAAGGTGGGGTCAAACTGCATCTTGTTATAGATTTTCAGGGAGAGATGATGTTTCTCATTGTTTATATTAGATTTAGATGTAGTTCATGTTGAATTTCTTGGTATATCAACATTTGTAGATAGAATTTGGTATAAGGTAAAAGAATTTGGGGTTCTGTTAGAAAAATGTTTAATTCTGTTCATTGAGAAAAACCCGAAATTGAGAAAGCAGAGTAATTGATTCTCCATTACTGAAGACATTTTTATACTTTCTGAAAAAGGAGGGGTACCGAAATACGACCAACTTTTCGTTTGGGCTCGTGAGTCTTATGGTTAGGTTTGGACGATCTCAAAAATCAATATCCAAACCTAGATAACCAGAGTTGTGATCAAGGGATCAACTCAACAAAGATGAATCTTTGGAGTAAACTCTACGGTTATGGATAATGTACTTCTTGTGTTTGCTTTTAATTATATGTCAGAGTTTATATAATTGCGGAAAGGAAAAGCACACAAGACACCAGAACGTTTTTTTAACGAGAAAACTGTCTTGCAGAAAAACCTCGGGACCTCGTCCAGATTGAACACCGCCCAGTACAAACTGACTACAAACGCTAGCCTACTGTAAGACTTCGGTCTGGGATGTAGTAGATACCAACTCAAGCCCTCCAAGCGAATTGGCTATTGTCACACTCTTTACGTCTCTAGATCCCCCACAGATCGTCACGCACTTGATTCCCCCAGCTGACGTCCTTTACAGGCCTAGGAGTTGCTTTGACCGTTGTCAAAGGCTTGTGTCAGCAATACTGGCTTTGCAACCTAATTATTGACGTATGATCTAACTGTCCTCTATCAGTTTATCATACACAAGTTGACTTCCTTCGGATTGCTCCAGGTCATACGGAAATCTACTTCACAAATCAGGGCTGACAAGCAAACCGAGTAAGCTATGCCCAATTTGTCTCTACCTCAGTTGTACACGAAGAATCAGTTAAGAAACTTGTACAACCGGAGCTAACTAGGTCTTACAACACCGAGTGCAGACGTGCGTTGCTACCTTTCAACTTTGTGTGTAACGTATCAGTTCTTGAATAGCCGTATAGCAGAAGAGACGGACTATGGAATAGACAAAAACGTGATCAGGTTACCAAGGTTACAGGTTAATCCGATTTTAACCATATAAGGTCTCAATCTCCTACCTGTGCTTGCCAACTCTCAAGAGAAGTCTTTTATAGTCGTAGGGAGTTCCCAGAGGAGCTGCAACTTATAGAGGATGACTATACCACAACAAGCGTTCACCGAAGTGGGTTAGTATGCTCATCCCACATGTTGTTTGTGTGTAAGAGTAAGAATCTGAGCAAACTTTAAAGTTCGTGTATCAAAACTTTTAAAGTGATTCTACTCATTCTTGATACGAAGCTTCTTCTCAGCTTTAATTACTCCCCCTTACTTGATACTTTGTGAAAAGCACAACAAGCAAGCACATGATGTTCTCCCCCTATGGTTATGCACCACAAGAACAAGAACCATATGTATTCTCCCCCTATTTGTCACAAAAATATGACAAAGTAGTTCGAGACTAGGGTTTCATAAACCTATGATGATAGGTTAAGCTAAGTAGCCGCATATCAAGTTCAAAGATGGTATACTTAGGTAATCTGAACAACAAGATTCCTGAGCTCTCACCTTATGGAGAAATATAGATACAGCTTTCTCCCAATATTCCACATCCACGCTCCCCAAAAAGATTTGTTATTAAGCGCAAGTTCATGATAAGAACTCTCCCCCGTGTGGTGTTATTCATTAAAGAACAACTGACAAAGACGAACATGGACAAGAACAATTGAATGTTATCCAGTTTTGCTTTGTTAATAATCTCATTTCTTAGCTATTTTCTAAGAAATAAGAGTATGCTCACAAAAAGTTTTCTCTTCTTAAAACAAGAAGATAATAAAACTTTTGCGATATCTATGACTTTGATATAATCATCACTATAATAGCAATGAATAAAGTCATGTTGGAAATACCCACAGCATGATCAAAAAGATCACGTATTGCCCTCTAAGATATACAAAACTTGTGTTAACAAAGATTGATTTATTCTTAGAGTAAAGGCTTAACTTTTTCACATGGAGTTTCACCAATAAGTGTGAATAAAGTTTTCCTTGGAACAAAGATCACGTTGGACTGCATAAGATATTCTCTTTTAAGATCGAATCCACGTATTTATGATTTCCAGGAGTCATCTGTTAAACCCACACGGAGAATCCCGAAAAATCCTCCGACTGAATTCCGACCCAATGCATCGAATCTGAGGTTCACGTAAGGTACGCGTACAGATTGAGGCTGTGGAACTCAGGAGTTTTCTTTTTGTGAACGGTTCGGGAACCGTCCTTATACAGATTTGGGGTTTAACTGGGACGCTATAACCGTAGTACACCAAGAAGGTATACTAACATAACAAGAATGTCATGTCGGTAGGATTCACTCTTTGTTTAAAACAAAAGTCATAGACTTTGTTTGCAACTTGTATATTTAAGAACTCTTAAAACCAAGTTGAGTTAGAGAAACATGAAAGATACATATTCATATTCAAGGGTTTGACAACCTTTAAACAAATGAATATTAACTTGATCAATGTTAACATACCTTTATGTATTCTCCAACTGGGTATGTGCCCTACTCTTGTTGCTTTACCTCACCGTATCAATCAAAAGGGCACTACATGGTGAGGCCGCACAAACACAATCAAGTTGTGTTAGAGTGAACAATTTCTTGTTCACCTTTGGTAGTCAAGACAGGAACTCCTACATCACTGGGTTTTTCACCAGAAGTAGTCTTTGGCTTAGAGTTCTTCGTCTTACCCTTTTTCCTGTTTTTCATCAGTAACCCAAGCATTTCATGTTGTGATTTAACCATACCAAATATTTGTTGGTAAAAGGACACACTATTTTTCATGAATTCTCTTAGGGCAGCCTCACTAGGGTGATCATTCCCTTTGGCATTTATTGCTCTATCAATAGTATGAGCAATATGATCTTTCTTCCCATCTTTCTCATCAAGGTTACTTGAGAGAGAATTGGATTGACTATCCTTTTACAGGTTAGTTGATCTCCAATTGGGAACATCAGATCTAGTCTTCGCTTGTACAAAGTTGTTTTCCTTTCTGTAATTATAGGCAAAACTTGGCTTGTCATAATTCTGTTTCTTATGCCTAAAGGTTGGACGTTCACAACCTGGATCATTAGAAGATGCTCCGTTGTTGTTAGTTTTGATGCGAATCTCCAAAACAAAAGGAATAATCGAGCCATTGGCTTTCTCATTCCTTTTACGGAATCTGCAACTTCTAGCCAAGTGAACTTTACCACCACAATAAAGGCAATTTTTGGTAACAAAAAGAGTGGGATGCTTGTTGTTACCTGGACGTGCATGTGGAGCTTGATAAATCTTGCTCTTCTTCTCCTTGACTGGCTGTAGAGGTATATCACCTTGGGGATCACTAGTAACCTTAGGTTGAGAAGAATCCTTAGCCTTGACAAATTTCACCTCTTTGTTACTACTTGGAGCGTCTATTCCTTTATAGCCCAAACCTCGTGTGTCATGATGATTTTTACTCGCTCCTAACATTGAGGTTAATTTGTCAGAGCTATTGTTCAACTCTTTCAACATCTTGATTTCGGGAAGAGCATTAGCCAGATTAGCTTCCGAGCTATTATTCAACTCTTTTAATGTCTTGATTTCAGCAAGAGCATTAGCCAAATCAGTTTCCAGACGTTTTTCCCTGGTGAGAAAAGTGTTTTCTTTTTCTTCGAAACACTTTTGTTGAGTGACTATCTTAGCATCAGATGCAATAAGCTTTTCATTCAATTTACAGAGACTATGATGAAGATTTGCCCCTACCAGTTCTTTCGAACATAATTCTTTGTCAAGAGATTTTACTTTACTATTGACAATATCAAAGCCTATATAAAGACCTTGATAGCACCTTTTTAAATTCTTGTTATCTCGAGAGAGCTGAGATAGAATTTCAAGGAGCATAAAGTTGGGTGTGCTCTTCATCGAAGGAGTTAAAACCTTAACGATAGCTGAAACATCCTCTTCTACTTCTCTCACAAAATCTGAATCGAGATCATCATCATCCATATGCATGTTCTTTTGGAGGACGGATTCCCAATCTTCAGACTCTACATCATTAACAGGAGTATCCTGTCTAGTAGATCCAATCAGTCCTTGATTGCGAAGAAGAAGTATCATTAAGATTTGGTTCAACACTGTTGACGCGGTCCACTTCTGCATGCATAACAAAAGTGCCTCCTGATGGTACGTTACAAGCTTTTAAGCTTTGATCCATGACTCACAAGCCTAGATAAACACAGACAGTTACATCTTTAATGTGTTCACCTGCTCTGATACCAATTGAAAAATGAGTGGTACCGAAATACGACCAACTTTTCGTTTGGGCTAGTGAGTCTTATGGTTAGGTTTGGACGATCTCAAAAATCAATATCCAAACCTAGATAACCGGAGTTGTGATCTAGGGATCAACTCAACAAAGATGAATCTTTGGAGTAAACTCTACGGTTATTGAAAAAGGAGGGGTACCGAAATACTACCAACTTTTCGTTTTGGCTCGTGAGTCTTATGGTTTAAGTTTGGACGATCTCAAAAATCAATATCCAAACTCTAATAACTGGAGTTGTGATCTTGGTGATCAACACAACAAAGTTGGGACTTTGGAGTTAAACTCTACAGTTACTGAATAAC
>JAJJMA010277042.1:2779-19162 GCA_023529015.1 Papaver nudicaule | reverse complement strand
GCTAAAGCGCTTTACAAGTTAGCCTTGGCCAAAGGCCAAGGCCATGGCGCCATGAACCATGGCGCCACAACGAGTTGGCCTTGGCCAAAGGCCAAGGCCGTGGCGCCATAAGCCATGGCGCCATAAATAACAGGGTTAGCGCTAAAGCGCTTTACAAAATAGCCTTGGCCAAAGGCTAAAGCCGTGGCGCCATGAACCATGGCGCCACAACGAGTTGGCCTTGTCTCCATGAGCCATGGCGCCATGAATAACGGAATAGCGCTAAAGCGCTTTTGAGATTGCCTTGGCCAAAGGCCAAGGCCGCAGCCCCTTGGGCTATGGCGCCACAAGCCAATGGCGCTATGGACTCCTGGCCTTGGCCAAATAGCCAAAGCCACTCCTATACTCATGTCCTGGAGGCGCCACACTCTCGTTGGTCATGACAATTAGTCATACGACTCTGCTCAAACTCAACTCAACTACGCAATATCTGCGTATCACTCGAGACATCAAAACATCACACGGGGGGATAACTTTAGGGGTATTCGTCTGGCGGTCTACGGCAGTTGAAAGAAACTGATAGAGATAATGGAAAGTTACGAGAAGATGGCGCGAGTGGACATGTTCTACACAACTCAGGCAGTTACGGGAACCAACCCATGTCCTCCACTCTTCCACGACTTCCACCTTCTTTGTCGAGAGATCAGGGTGAGTTCAAAACTATAAATAGAGGCATCCTCTATCTTCCGAGGCAGAACACTTTTCCAGAAACAACCAGACATTCAGAACACTTGAATGAACCAGAGCCTCAGAGTAAATATGCCTGAGCAACCAACACACTTCTAGCCTTGGAGATTTCCAGTCACCTTCACGACGGAAATCTTGAACTCTTACACCCAAAACACATCCTCAACCTGATCTCAAGTTTCTTCGATGTTTCCCTCCCTAGACCAACCTCTATCCTCTCTGTGACCGAAGCAAGACGTGAACGGCCATTGACTTGGTTTAGGCTCGTTTTGTTCGACTTTGATCTCGAGCACTACAAAAGTACCCAGAGACGGTGCATTGTTTTTCCAGGTAAAAACATTGAGCTACTTCATTTTTCATATTAACCTATTTTTAGCCAAAAATGAAAAAAGAAGTAGCTCAATTAATGTGGGACGGAGGGAGTATTATACACACCACATATAAATAGATTTTGTAATAAATTGTTATACACATTAGAAACAAAAATTCATGTCCAAATACAAACAAGAATTGAGTCTCATTGATAGTTTGTGCTATTTGTAAGCTGGCTGAAAGGCACAATCGCATTTGCATGCATAACGTGTGTTCAAGGGCATATATGGTAATTTAGTTTCAAATTAAACACTATGGTTTCAGAGTTTTTTAAAAGCTTGAGATTAAAAGTAGGGAGTTTATCTCAACTTTTGCAGTTTCTGATCCCACCCAAAAATTCTCACCAATAGGAAACCTCCCAAATATTTTCTCTAAAAAAAAATATTCTAAATCTAAGGTCAACCCAAAGTAAAACCCAAAATAATAGTAAACCCTATCACGTCTTTCCCTTTCTGTTCTTTTCCTCCGCCTCTTCTCGACTTCCTACGCCACTTTTGTGGAACTGGCTTCGATGAGCTGTTGAAACTTGCCGCCAACAAGGGTAGGTCAATTAATCGTTTTTAAGATTAGAAACATAATCTGTGTTTGTTCTTTGGAAATACATACCCTGATTTATGCAATTCACCTTTTTTGATGGCTAATCTGTGTTTGTTCTTTGGAAATATATACCATGATTTATGCAATTTACCTCTTTTGCTAGCTAATCATTTGTATCCGAAATAAAGATGCTAGGCAGTACAACTTGCCAACATGTTCAGAAGTTGCAGCTTTGATGGTCCAGAACAATGGAGACACTGAGGGATACAGGGACATTATAGTTGAGCACAAACAAAAAGGTTACACCAGAATCCAAGAAATCCACCCATGTTATATGTCAATGCAGTTTCCTTTGTTGTTTCCATACGAGGAAGATGGTTATTCAACTAATATTGGTTACAGAAATACAAAAATTGCAAAAGATGGAACAGTCTGAAAGCGTTAAGAGGTCACCATGAGAGAGTTTGCTGCATTTAGAGCAAACGCAACGCCAGGTCTCAAAAGCCATATACCAAGTGCCATATTTGGCTTTGGTTATGAGATTAGGTCCGAAAATCTACAGCCATGAAACCCAAACACCAAATGCTATAAAGCATACGTGATTAATTTAAACGTTTGAAAATCTGGAGTGATTATAAATCACGTTTGGGTTTTGAGAAGTGATTTAAAATCACGTTGCAAAGGTCACTCCATTTTTGTTTACGTTTTCATTGTTTGCGTGATTTATAGGGACGTTTTCTCCATGGAAGTGATTATAAATCACGCTGGGAAGGGACGTGAATAAAAATCACGTCCAACCAAAGCCATACCAAACCCAAATGCTATCCTATATTTGGTGTAAAAAGGTGAGTATTATAGGTTTACTCGTTTGATGAGACCAGCACTGCCGATGGGCTATACCCATATATGGGATTTGAGACCTGGCGTTGCGTTTGCTCTTTTAGGATTCAACAGAGACCCGGTGAAGGACAAACTGTAATTCGTGGTGGTCGTTTATTTCAGCAGTATGTAGTGGATGCATATGCGTGTATTGAAGAAACTCGACTTAGATGAGGGAAAATCAAACTCAAATAAGAGGTGAATTACACAGTGGACTGAGAAATGCATGTCTCAAAGGTGACGGCTCAAAAATCGAAAAAAAGGGGTCCTGCCTTCAACCCACACTGGAGGTCCAAGATACATGATTCAGCACTATCATGATGCTATTGCAATATGTCGAAATCGTGGTGTTCCAGATCGTTTTATAACTTTCACTTACAATTCTAAATGGAAAGAAATTACAGCTATGTTGCAGGTGATACCAGGATAACGCTCAGAAGTCCGGCCTGATATTGTGGCGAGAGTGTTTAAACTAAAACTAAAGCATTTAATGGAAGTACTTCGCAAAGGAAAGCATTTTGGAGAAGTAAAAGCAGGTATGCTCTAATACTGTGAACTCTCTACAAGTTATATCTTTGGCGAAACTTTTATTATGCCACCATGAGATTAACTTTAAATTATATTAAAATATTTCTAGCAATGAGTGATGGTGATATCTGTCTTCATCTTTGAAAGGTAAAACAAAATGATTATTTTTGATGCAACATCAATAACATTGCAAATCCACTGAATTAGATTTTATATGCATTAACTCTGCTCTGATATGGCTTTTCGCATGAGCATGTTCAATCCTTATAACCACTAATATTTCAACTGTTTAAAAACAAACATTGCAATATTGATGTGAAAATTATTGACAATTATTGATGTGAAAAATATGGTACAATGCAATATTGAATACCTGGATTGTTTTAAAGCTTCCTGCATTGTTTTCTGTTGGTTGATGTGAATTCCATCAAGGTAACTATTCATGGTACTTTATTTCGAAATGAAACAAATATGTGATGTAGCTTGGACTTATTATGCTTCATTGGTTTGTTATTCTGCAGCAATTTATACAATTCAGTTTCAAAAAAGAGGGTTACCTCATGCCCATATTTTGTTGTTCCTGGCAGAGAAAGACAAGCCACGAACTCCATCTGAGATCAATTGAATTATAATTGCAGAGATCCCTGACAGGAAAAAGGATCCTGAAGGATACAAAGCTGTCATCCAGTTTATGCTACATGGGCCGTGTGGATTATTGACAAGTGATTCACCCCGTGCATGAAAAAAAACAAGTGTTCAAAACTGTACCCCAAGGAATTTAATTCCCAAACTACCATAGACAAACGTGGTTATCCGGTCTATAGACGACGCGACAATGGTGTAAAAGCTCCCAAAGAAGGCATCGAATTGGATAATACATGGGTGGTTCCTCATATTTAATCGTTAAATTCGATGCACACATAAATTTCGAAGTTTGCAATGCAAGGGGAACATTAGTTAAGTACTTATTCAAATACATAAACAAAGGTAAAGATCGAGTCACAGTTGTAATCGAAAAGGGCCCAAACGTCAGTCAACAGGAGGAAGGGAAGGAAAAGGTAATCGATGAGATAAACAACTACCTAAATTGTCGTTACTTAGCTTCAGCAGAAGCATGTTGGAGAATTTTTGATTTCGACATTCAGTATCGTGATCCATCTGTGATAAGGCTTCCTTACCACCTGGAGGACGAAGAACCGATATTCTTTCGTGATGGGGAGATATTGATGATGTTTTGGATAGGGCAGATGTAGGCAAGACTATGTTTTTGGAATGGTTTGAAACAAATAAAAAGGATGCAAGAGCAAGAGCACTGACTTATGCAGATTTTCCAACTAAATGGATCTGGGACAAGGATGCCAAGGAATGACGATGGAGGAAACAGGGTAACGCAGTTGGTAGGCTATACAATGCTCACCCAAGTTCTGGAGAGAGGTATTCCCTACGCATTTTGTTGAACGTTCGCACGGGTCCAACTAGCTACGATGATTTAAGGACAGTCGATGGGAAAACTTACTCAACCTACAGAGAAACATGCATTGCTCTTGGATTGCTAGCAGGTGACAGCGAGTGGCATGAGATATTGAAGGAAATTGCAACATGGAGCATTGGGCACTATCTACGCGAAATATTTGTCCAAATGTTACTCTTCTGTGAAGTGACCCAAAAAAAAACTGTGGGAAAAAAACCGGGAGTTGTTGGCCCATGATATTGAACACGAGCAGAGAAAGAGAAGGGATGCTCTAAACTTGGTTCTTACTGATGATGAACTGAAAGCCTTTGCTTTGCT
Source organism: Papaver nudicaule (assembly GCA_023529015.1). Taxonomy (NCBI): domain Eukaryota; kingdom Viridiplantae; phylum Streptophyta; class Magnoliopsida; order Ranunculales; family Papaveraceae; genus Papaver; species Papaver nudicaule. The sequence continues at coordinate 14,331 of JAJJMA010277042.1, read as the reverse complement.
TGATATTGAGGACCTGATGAAAATGAATGGTAGGTCCCTGAAAGAGTTTCCAACAATTCCACAACCAGGAGAAATCAGAGAGTATGTTAAGAGAAATAAATTAATATATGAAGAACTGGACTGTGATACCGAGAAATTGGCAGCAAGACATCACGAACTCAAAAAGGGTCTGAACTCAGTACAACGGAAAATATATGATGCTGTTAACCAGTCAATTGTGCAGAAAAAGGGTGGACTGTTCTTCTGTTGAAAATTAAAACCTTCCAAAGTTCTAAGAACATAATTAGATTATGTATAAAATGATAATTAACACGAACAGTATAACTGGTCTCATACTACGGTAGTTCGAAGAACATAATTAAATTATACAAGGGTGGACATATTTGAGATAGAAATGACCCCAAACAACCCATATAAAAAGATACAAAACTAAACGTGCAAACGTTACGCATCACAAAGAATATTCACAACTACAAATATAACTTGCATATCAAAGATCTCACTTATCAAAGATCTGTTGTCATTTTCAAATAGGATAAATACAAACTTTCAATACTTAAAAGAGGTCATCCATTATACATTTTCAAGCCTACTAACTTTCAACATGGCCGATACTAAATATCTAAGAGAAGACCAAACAATACTGGAGGCAGCGAAGTTGAGGGAGAAAAATGAAAATGCACTGCAACAGAACAAAAAAGTAAGCTTAAGAACATCATGATTATTCACATTTAGTCATTTATGTGTCATTTATATATATATATATATATATATATATTTGTATCATGACTTCACATAATTCCATATTTTTAAAACAAAGATACTCCTTGAAAGTACAAGCAAAAATTGAGAATCTACAAATGTCTACCGAGTGGTACTACTCTGCCTGTACTATATGCGACAATAGACATGGAATTCTTGAAGAAAAGCAATGGTGTTATACCTGCAAAGAGGAAGTTCAAAACAGGGAAAGCAGGTAAACCAATTGTATTGCTTAATAAATTTTTTAAAAAGACTTTACAAGACATAGAAAAAACTAATACATCTTAGCATGCATAACACAGATTGTTGTTAAAGCTTAACGTGACAGATCCCTCGGGAAAGGCAACATTCATTGTCCAGGGTCAAGTTGTTGAAGACCTAATAGAAATGAACCTCAATGAGGTTAGAGAACTGGTGGATGGAGATAAGGCAGCACAGCTCCAATTCAAAGAAAAAATAAGCCGAAAATTAGAAGGTTATGAATGCCTGTTTCGCATAGAGATCAACAAGCTAACTTGGGGAGAAAAAGTGTTTTGACATGAAAAATATTATCAACATCAAAATCCCTGTAAATGATATGCAGTGTTTGGAGAAGGGAAAGAGAAAACGTGCACCGACTAGCCATTCCAATGAGATTCATCCAAACATACCAGCGAAAAAGAGAGTACAAAGAACCTTAATCATACTATCTGATAGTGACGATAGTGACGATGGTAAAGACATTTGAAAAAAATGGATTTGTTTCATTAGAGATGCTTCGTTTTTATATTTTTTATTGGGCAACAAAACTATTTGTTATTTAAAGGATATTATTTTTTTTAGAGAATATTTTTTTTTAGTTGATTATAATTTAATTATTTTCTCTTAAGCAACTAATTAATGAGAATATGTTAATTTAATTTACTGAATACCTATACTAAGCCTGGGGAAGTTAATTGATATATTTAGCTTTACTAAACCATGGATAGATCATCTAAATCCGTGCAACGCACGGGCAGACCACTAGTAATACACTTAGAGAACCGAAACTTATTCTTCTCGGCCTTGTTTTCCATTCGTTCCTCAGTTCTCTGCCTATTTTCCTATCTCTGTCTTCCAGTCTTTCTTTGTAGAGGATAAAATCCATCGAGCCACGTGTCAGCATCTTAGGGGAAGGACATAATAAGGAGAAGCTCGGGGTACAAAAAGTCCATCGTGAAAAGGTCTCCTCGGAAAGGTCGGACTCATCGAAGGAGCATTAAGCAGCAAGGATCATCGAGCAATCGAGGGGGGCGAGGAATGAAAACCGTACTTAACTTCGATGACCATCACGAAGAGCACCGACTTACTCGACAACCACTGACACCCACGATTTTGTATTTTGTCTTATTAGCTGTCTTCCACCATTGTATCTCGCACTATAAAAGGCGAGCTCGAGCTCAGTTGTAAGGGTTGGATTTTTTGGTAAGGCTTGAGACCCTTTGAGAGAGACTAGGTTAGTAAATAATATTTAATCTCCTATGGTCTTGAAGCTCATAATCCTTGTAGCATTAGTATCGGAAAGATTCTTTATGTTCAATATAGTATCAGGTCTTTACTCTTTATCTCATGTTATTAGCATCATAATCTATTTTGTCATGTCATTTGGTCATCGAGTAGTTCATAATAGCACTTCGATGGATGGATTTATACAACAACAACACCAAAACCTGTCTACTTACAGTTTAATCTAATGGTTGTTGGGTATATGATCTCTAGTCAGATTTTATACCGACACAGTTTGGCGCTAGAAACAGAGACTGATTAAAATGACTTAGGTCTGCCTATGCTTTGTTGGTTTTTCAAAATTTTCAGAAAATTTTTTCCTAGGGTTTTCAAGTTCTTTTACTTTGTCTTTCCATTTTTTACTTAAAGCAGCTCCATCACCTTAAGTATCTAAAGATTTTTTCTAAAAAAAAAAAATGAAAAAATTTGTTCTCAAAAATTTGTGAAACAATAATTTTGATTTCGAGTTCATCATATTTACGTTAAATACCCTTAGATCCTTTTTATCCTCATTTCGTTAAAATGGTCTGATAGGGTTATTTTAGGGTTTTACTTCACCAATATTTTAAGAAAGTAAGAAAGCACTTTTTTGAAACACAACCTTTTTCGCTAAGTTAGTTAGGAAAGGATTTCTTAAAACCTCCACTTTTGGAAGGTAGATCTGGGAAGATTGGGGTTGTTAAGGAAATAAGGCATAAAAGTCATATCAGAAACCCTAAGAATTTCATTGGGTCGTACAAAAAACGAAAAAGCACTCTAAATTTTCGCATGTCAGATTTTGTTATAACCGCTAGTATGCATGACAGACTAATAATACACTGACACAACCGCCTTGGACCTCACGAGTTTGTCACTTTTTGCAGGTCATTGTCACAATGGCATCGAGTCAAATACTGAGGCAAGGAACGGGATCATCGAGACAACATAACACAAGATCTGTCAGCAAAGGAATTTCACCAGAAATGGGGAGCACGATTCAGAACAAGGACCGAAGGGTAGAAGAGCATGTAGAAGTTGAAGATTTGGTCCCAGATGGGAACGGATTTCAGAGCAACAAGATAATGAAGTCATCGAGGTAGAAGAAGCCATACCATAAAGGAGGCATCCCGCAGAGGAGGAAACAATAAAAGCAGAAAAATTCAAGGCACTAATGAGAAAATACAAAAAGATAAAAACAAAGTTAATCAAAGCCAATGATAAGGCCACCGAGAAATCATAAGAGCCAGTGAAGGAAACTCTCGCCCTAGCCAAAGTTTGCACTCGAAGCGTAACTCGCCGACAAAAGGACATTCTCATTCAAAGGCTGGCTCACACACCAGAACCGAGCATGTCGATAAGGGAAATGTATCGAAATTTGGCATCGAACCCAGTGTCCGCTCGATGGGAAACAATATTCATTTGGTATACGAAAGCGCACAAGCTCGAAGGGATGCAGAAGCAGCTGCACTACAAAAGGTCATGGTGAACGAGATTAAAGCATTACGAACAGAACTCCTCGAAAATAAGGAACAACCAGCAAACTTAAAACTAAAGCAGGCAATCAGTAAAGTGAATCGATTACCACTTAGTTACGAACTTCAAAGAAAGCCAATTCCTGTTAAGTGCACAATGCCAGTTTTCAACTCAATCTTCGATGGAAGCGGAGATGCAACACATCACATAAAGACGTATGAAAGATTATTCTTAGCCTGGGCTGATAAAGAGGAAGTGCTCTGCAAGTATTTTCCATCAAGTTTGAAAGGGGAGGCGCTAGCTTGGTATGATAGCTTGCCAGCATGCTCGATATCATCCTTCGATGATCTATCTAGGATTTTCTTGCTTCGCTTCCTTTATAACGGTTCAGCAAAGCCAGGAGTAGAGAAACTATTTAGTATTAGGGTAAAGCCGAAGGAATTTACTAAAAGCCTCACAAAACGCTGTACAACACAGTGCGTGGAAGTTGGAAATGGTGCTACAGAAAAAGATAAAGTTCGAGCTTACCTGAACGTACTGGATAAGGATCATCCCTTGAATGACAAGTTATTCTCGAAGAACATTGAAATACTGCAGGAATTGCAAAAATACCAAAAAGGACGAATTGCACTCGAGGAAATCAAAGAACAGGCAGCCCAAGGAAAGGACAGCATATCGAAGCAGGTGGACTCGATCAACAACTTATCCCTCGAAGAGCGAGAAGAAGTGAAAAGGCTAGTGGAACCTTTTAAGAAAGTATTATTCGGATCAGCGCAAGACCAACCAATGGACGTCCAGGGAGGAGAGTCTTCCGAACGGGAAAGACAGAATGATGAGGGACGATATGGAAATGAAGGAAAATTTGGTGATGGGAGGTACAACGATAACAAGATGTACATCAATGGGGGTTATGGTGATAATAGAAGCAATGATTCTCGACGAAGGAACGAAGGAGGATATCAGAATAGGAAATTTGGAGTACCAAGGTCACGTTTCCCTCCCTTCCAAGACAGAAAACTCCCAAAGTTTAGTGTACCTCTCGAAGTCGCTTTAAGAAGTATCGAAGCATCTGAGTCAGCAAACGAGATTCGCTACCCGAGGAGCAGAGGAAACCAGCCTGCACATACAAGAAATTCAAATGACTATTGTCAATTTCACCAATTTTATGGTCATCCTACCGAGCAATGCATCACGGCGCAAGATCAGGTACACCACTTTATATCGAGGGGCAAATTCGGCCACCTCCTCGAATTACCAAATCCGCCTGTACAAGAGCAACAACCACAAGAGGCAAAGAAGCATGAGGCGTACGTAATTACGATAGATAGGGATATCCCAAAATTCAATGATTGCAATTCAATAGTACACTCTGAGATGAGCGAGTATAGTTTTCGCAGTAGCATCACAGACAGGATTCACAAAAGGGATTTCGAAGGCAAAGAGGTAATAAGCATAACCACAAGGAAGCCACTCGAAGAATGGCAGAAAAAGCCAGTTTTATTTTCTGCTGAGGACATACCAGATGGAGGAAGGGCACACAATGACCCCCTGGTAATACTCCGGAACATCAAAAATATCGCAATGCCAAGAGTGTTGGTGGAACCTGGTAGCTCTGTTGATATACTCTTTGGAAAAAACCATGACCAGATGTTTAAGGAGCAAGCAGCACTAGTCCCCTCAACCTAAAATACTTTTGGATTCAACGGCAAGCCCTCGGTGCCTATGGAGAGCTACCTTTAACAGTATATATAAGAAAACCCGAGTTCCTTATACCATTTTGCGTGGTGGACATCGATTCTCCCTACACAACCATCATGGGAATGCCATGGCTACATGTATTAATGGGTGTGGCATCCACGCTTCAGTGAAGAATTCGATTTCCAACACACACTGGGATCGCAGAAATAATGGGAGACCAATCCGAGGCACGTATTTGTAGCGAGATTGAAATTCAGCAAAGGGAAGGTTCGGAAATAGGGCAAGGAAGTCAGGGAAAACAGCCAAAGTTCACCGAATCTAATATTAAGGAATTTATTGTTAAACTGGAGGCAGGAATGGCAACAACTTCGATGGCATAGCAATTACAGCAAGGTGACCCTATGAAGAAACCAAAATTAGTCTCACAGTCAAGCATAGGGTCTACCAAGCCTACAAGTGATCAGTGGCACAAAAATAGAGAGCAGTTTATGATTACAAATAACAAGCAAGGCGGAATCGACTCCAGTACATTATCTAAGGAAAGTAACATCCCCCACAAAACAGTAAGTGAAGTAAGTTCGAAGTCATGCAGTACTATCATCGAAGAAACCGAAAAACTTGCAGCCATACAAAAAACTTTGAAGGAACCAGCTTGGATAGGCCTTACTTCATCGAAAAAGCAATAGGAAACGACACATATAGTTTACTCAACTTCAAGGGAGAGCGCATGAATACTTTAATCGAAGGGAAATATTTAAAGCATCTTAAACATCGAATGTAACCAAGGCACCTTGACGGCCCCCTATTAGTGGAATAAATTAAATATCTTGATCTTTTTCATATCGATACAACCTCCACATCCTATTTGCATAGGCAAAGACCTACTTTGTTAGGCATATCTCCTAAAAGGCCCTGACGCCAAGGCCCTGGTGCCATATATACAAAAAGACCTTGACGCAATCAATAAAGGCCCTGACGCCAAAAATAAAAAGTCTTACCATGTTAGGCACGAGATGATGTCCATATAGTCGTAAGGGCCCTACGAACTACACGGCACATTCCTCTACCCACAAGACACCCCGTTAGCGTGGGTACTTTGCATCGAAGCTACATAAGCTAAGAGGCACTTGGACCTACTACCATGCGACCAATAAAACCTCCCTGAAGAGGCGTCGTGGGGACAATAAATAGGATTAACATCTACCCTTAGGGTGGATGGAACCTCGAGGAAGCTAATTATCTTACATTCACGGGAACGGAAAGCGAGATATGCATCTAAGGGACCTCCTCCAAACAAATCAAATACAACCTCGAGGAGGGGCAAGCGAGAATGGAAGAGTCGAACTTCAGGCCGCGATAGGAACACAGTACCATGTCTAAGCTCCACCTTTGACCGGCACTCCCCCATAGTGCTACTTTATTATCAATGTCAACAGTAGTTACCTACCATAAGCCTCCTGCTCTACATAGGCAAAACATGTATCTAAGATAACTAACTCTAGCCTCCTCGGAGGATCCTCGATATCTTAAATGCCTACCATAAGCCTCCTATGTACTCAGGCCAACCAGGTACCTACGAATTCGATAGCCAACGCCATCTTGAGGCAGGGCAAATAGTGAAAGGCCCATGGGAAGGGTGATCCGTGGCCCCCACTAGCTTGGTTTACTGTTTCCCACATCGAAGCAAGACCTAGAGTTGCACTCTAAGAAACCTTAGGAGCATAGAATTTGCAAAAAAAAAAAAAAAAAAAACATACCTGATCACGAGTTGCTAAGCAAATACATATAAAGCACAACAACAAACAAAGTACACAAAAATCTTTTTCATTGCAGGAAGGTTCACAATACAAAAAATCAAGACAAAGGTTCAACAAAAAAACAGTTTCAGGCAGCAGTAAACAAGGATATATCTCGAGAAGGGGCTTCGTAAACCTGATCCATCATAACCTTCTTCCCCCTTTCAAGCACTCATCGCTAGTCTTTACACGCTGGCCTTCAGTTTTTCTATCAGAAGGTACCCTTTCCCTCTCCTCTTCCTCCTCTTCGTTATACTCTAATAAGGATTCTTCAAACAAAGTGCCCTTCCCATTTAAATCCCTTTCAACCTCCTCTGCACCTGCTTCGACGTCATTCTTTTTTAGCATCACCTATACCCTCATCGATGGCATCTCTAAGTTCCCCCTGGGGATTACCTTCGGCAGTATCTTTCGGCTCATCCCCGGTATCCACTTCGGGATTATCCACAATAGCATCCTTAGACTCATCCTCGGGGTCCTTCTTAGAATTATTATCCGCATTATCCTCAGAATCACCTCCGGAATCATCATCATCTGTATCTTCGTTGTCAGTATCATCTTTCTTCTCTACCTTAAGGTCAAGTTGCTCGTTGACAAGCCTCGTAAAAACTTCATGTGGAAGCAGTTTTTCATCTCCGGAAAGCTCTACATCAGAATCATCTGTACCTATAAGGCCATATTCAGCAGGCTCAACTCGGATACGCCTAAAGAGAGCTCTGCCATGCTTTCAGCAAGCTTTGTTTGCAAAAAGACCTTGTGTCATCTCTAATTTCAACAGTAGATCTGACACAGCATCCCAAAACTTAAGTTGAGGTTGAGCAAGTGTGAGAGTATTAATGGTGTTCCTCAAGATTTCTTCAACCTTAATACGACGGTCGCGCTCGTAATACAACTCCTCAGCATTCTTCTTAGCTTCTTCGAGACGGTAGTTACGCTCGATAGCCAACTCTCGAGCATTCTTCTTCACTTCCTCTTTAAACTGCACTTTCAGGGATGATTCTGCAATCAGTAGGGCAGATGCATTATCCCTATCCAGCTCAGCCTTCGCAATGGCATGCTTCAAACTCATTTCGATACCTACAAACCAGGATATAAAAGTTAGAATGGACCTAAAAGACACATCAAATTCACAATAAAACACTTAAAGCTAGATATCCTACTTTCTTTAGTCACAATATAGTCAGTAACATCTTGCTCGTTGGAAAAACGAGGTCTTGTGACCTTCTTCCTAATATCAAAATCATGATTCCATCCAAGCTTGGCAATCTCAATTCAATACTCATTTGGCAGCTTCGAGAAATGATCCTTCGAAGATTTAGCCTTCGCAAGGTCTGGGCTAACTTCGTTATAGCCCTTCTTCAAACCTTCATTTATCATCGTCAACTCTTTGTTAGCATTCTTCAGTGCAGCATTTTGAACCTTCAAATTCCTAATCTCACCATCCAACCTTTCAATCACAACTTTGTCAGAGGCATGAAGTGTTTGGTCCCTCCGAGCATTATCCCGCTCTTTGGTCAGACGATTTATATCGAGTTGATATTGGTGCATCTCTTGTGCCATCCGACGGTTATTCTCTTTCTCCTCGTTGAGAAAGCCTTCGACAGAAGATCGTATCTTTCTTGATTGATTGAGATTACCTTCAACTTCAGATCTATTCTTGTGATAGTAATGTCGGTCACTTTGAGCTTCATTCCTTTCTTTAGCAAGGCGATCGAGACGATCTCGTTGACCTTTGTCCAGGTCATAGGCAAAAATAGTATACTTGCGACTTGCTCAATAATAAGTATCAAGAGTTAGGTTAGCTCGACGAAGTTTTTCCTTCTCTTCTTCTAACTCCCCTTTTTACATCGATAAAAGGATTTCAACATCGACTAGGAGAACCAATAAAATCAAACATAGGAAGAAGATATACCTGCCATCTCAACACACTCAGCAGCAATGCGACGTTTTTCAGCAACCAGTTCTTCTTGCATTCGGTAAAATTGTCGTTCATAATGATAAACATCGCCATGGCGACAGAATGAATAGTCCAGCAAGCTTGACTTGTGATGATTGCCCTACGAAACGGAGACCAAATCAGCACTACTACATAAGGAAGCGACATTTAAAGTAAAACAAAAGTACACTTACCATATGAAGGAGAGAAAGATTTTCTTCAAACGAAAAGAGGGGATTGTGGGGATCGCATGCATCCTTCAGACACTCGCCACTAAAGAGGCTAGCAACCCTATGGAAAAAATTGGGATCAAGAGGACGGTTCGAAGTATCGTAGGCATGAGTGCTAATACGAGAGGACACTTCTTCAACAAAATCACATGGATCTGGGCTCTCTCGAAGTAGCTTTTTAAAAATTTTGGCAGTATACAACTCTTGGTTTTCCATCACATACTCGGGAGCCCGTGGAAATTTAGAGCCCCCAGGCTGGGTAAAAAGAACATTCGACTTTGAAAAATCTGTGGAAGCACTGGTTTTTCCCTTTCGAGGTACCAGAAGCTCGATGAGGGGAACAGTGTCTCCAGAAGGAAAATTGGCAGTCACTTCAGCAGAGGCAGTAGTCGAAGAAGGAATCTTCACGGTAGCAAAACCAGAACCGCTGGATATGACATTACAACAAGCAGAAGCAGCAACTAAGTTCACAACCATCTCAGCATCATTTCCAGGATTAGAATACGTCATAACCATCGAACTTGCTCCCTCATTAAGAGCCCTTTTAGCACCTTTCTCGTCACCCTTCGAGGCATGAACAGTCTCCTCTTATGTCCTACCCAATTTTGCACCCTTCGATGTGACCTTATTGACCCTTCCACCTTTATTGGCTTTTGAACTCTTCTTATTTTCATTACCATAGACAAACACCAACGACTCATCCACCTCCTCGAGCTGCTTCCTTTGCCCTGCAGAAAAGGACCTATATTTCTCAGGAAACAAACAGAGGCAAGTATTCATACTAATATATTGAAGAAAAAAAAAGAAGATGTTTGTTACCTGATCAATAGTCCCTTCTCATGTGCGTGCTCGCTTCGGATCTCTCGGGACATCCTCATTGGCATTCTTCATTTACAGCAACTGTTGGCGAGATAACTCATTTTCCTCTTCGGAAAAGTGAATAGTAAAAATATGTTGAGTTGAGAACTGATGTCCAACTTCAAACTTATCTCGAGACCAGAAATGTCCCGAATTTTTCCAACCATGAAGAACTAGTCCAGAAAATAGCACAGGCTCGGTGTACCATCCTTCATCGAGAGAGTAATCAGGAAAGCCAGGAAAGAGGTTCTCGACGCTATCTCGAGGCTCAAAACAAACCCCCCAAGGAGCTGCTTCGACTTTGAGAGTTAAATAAGCTCGAATGCTTAAAGAAGTTGATAGCAGTAAAATAGTACTTCGATGTTGAACCTGCAACAGAATTATCTTTCGAGCAAGAAACCCACTTGTTGATTAATTGAATCGAACTGCAAGTCAATTGCATCACACCTCAAGCTTCGGGCATCGAGCAGATAATTTCGAAAAACTGAAGATTTGGAAACTGATAAAGCGGAGGCAAAAGCCCTGCGAACATCTGATGAGCAATTATCAACAGTTGATTATCATCACACTTGTATCTCTCAACCAATTCTGGAGTTAGTCGACCGTCGAGAGGATGAACAGAGGTAATCTTGAAGGCAGTAGGAATAAAATCTATGGAGCTCATTTTTGAATAAGGGCATCAATAGAAGAAGTGGAAGTTATTAGAAGGGAAGTTTGATAAGTAATAAAATCAATATGAAGCTTGATGATAGGTGCCTAAACACCTCTCTAAAATATCGATCGATTATGCTTTCTTAGCTAGTTTTCTTGTAAAAATGTAAATGTTAGTTTTGTTTTGTATTTTATTGAGTCTTGGAGCTAATTCACGAAAAGAAGAAGAAATCATCTAATGAGCCATAAAAGGGCAAAAAGAGAAGGAAGGCCAAAGACGGAGTTCTACTCATTCAAATGTAGATTTTCTTGGTCTATTTTGAAGAGAATTGAAATACGAAGTCAACGGCGAAAGAATCAAGTCAATTTGAGGTCGGACGAAGAAGTTATGAGCAAAACAGTCGAGTAAAAAGAAGAAAAATCAGAAAATAGACTAAAAACGGGAACTGCTACAGGGTGTCCTGTTTATTACCTTAAGGGGTAACCCGACGCGAATTTCCTTATTTTTGGAATTTGATTGAGTTTTGGAAACCGAATTCGAACGGGATTCAAGCAAGCTCCTATACACTTGAAGCCTATATATAGGGGAGCTTAGAGACAATTTTACATATCTTTACACTCCCTCTCCCCCTTTGGGGGGGGGGG
>JAJJMA010277021.1:0-19508 GCA_023529015.1 Papaver nudicaule | reverse complement strand
CCACCGGGTAGTACAACAGACGATGACAATAAACCTTTGTTACGGGGAATTCTACGGAACAATTCTTCAGAAAACAAACGAGTTTCAGTAACAGGACAACAACTATCGAATTCAAGGATTCTATTCATGATTTCATCTGGAGAAGACGATTGATTAGCTAATCCTATTACGTATTGAACAATTATAGGGTTAACAGGTTTAGGGTTTCTGAAAATCGATACCAATTTATCAGAGACCCAGTGTTTCGTAGATCTATAAGGTGAGACAGAAATTTTGTACTTATCATCAGATTTTTTCACATTCATTTTATGTAATATGATCGATTCGAAAATAAAACAGAAATAAAATTACAGAAAATTGAGAATTTAGGGTTCGAATTTCAGACCTGATTAGGCTTCGACACAGGAAAGAAACTTCAGGGCGAAATTTCGTCAGAGGATTTTCAGAGCTACAGAAGAAGGAAAAGGGTACCGAAGGCTTATATGGGCTTCGGATTTGGTTTTGTTTTTAGAAGCACGGCCGATATAAGGAAGCTTTCTAGCACGGAACTTCTTATTTCGGGCCGTGTTTGTGCCATTTGTTCAAATTTTAGGCCTTGTTTATTCTGATCTTACAAACTAATTACACCGAAAATGCTATCCACCCACCGGATCACTCCCCCACTTTTCTCCACCAACTGATGTGTCATGGTGGGAGTGGTCCAAAACTGATGGGCGGACCCCCTTGATGCTCCACTGTCGGGTGAAGAAGAGATTTGTGTGGTGGAGAAGCATGCCACATAGGGGTGGAAAAGCTGGGGGAGAAAGGCGGGGGGGCATGCAGCAGCTTCGTAATTACACCATTGATGTTGTCTGTGTCAGATTTATGATGTGATAGATGATCGATTTAAACTTATTTGTTTGATTGGAAAGGGGGAGATTTAAGAATACATAATAAAATTCATAATTCAATTTCGACACTAAAATCACAGGTACAATTTCGATAACCTGAAATATTTTTCACCCACTTGCTTCTTTTCACCCATAACGTGAAATGAGAAAAGAGGTGAATTGTTCCAACCAATCAGAGATAAGTATTTCGATCCGTCTGACATCAAACCTCATCTGCTCATTACCTTTAAAAAAACACATACCTATTCATAAAGTACTGTCTCATAAATACTCCGCGTACAATAACACAACGAAATCCAATCTCAACCACTAGATTAAATAGAAATGGACGGTCATTAGTAACGGTTAGGTCTATAAATATTTCCAACTTCTCAGATTAGAAGCTCCACAATTTCCCAAGCAGAAGGCGGAAGAGAAGAAGATAGAAAGAAGAAATACGAAAGGTCGGTTTGTGTTAACACGAGAAAGAAATTTTAGGGCGAATTTTCGTCCGAGGATTTCAGAGCTACGGAGAAACAGATAAGGGGAAAATGAAGGCATGGGTGTAGATACCGGAAAGAGGAAGGAAGAAGAGATTACCTGTGAAAGATCCGGGGAATAAGATGGTAGTACCGAGGAGTGGGAATCTGCAAAGGGGAAAGATGACTCATCGAAAACAACATGACGAACCAGTAAATTCGACCAGAAGGAATGTGCAAACACTTGTAACCCTTGCGAGTCGCACAATATCCAAGAAAAACACAAGGAGATGACCTGGTTTCAAGTTTATTAGATCGGTAATCTCTGAGATGTGGAAAACATAAGCAACCAAAAGTCCTAAGAGATAAAAAATCTGGGACTTTATTGAATAGTAATTCATAGGGAGATTTAGCACCTGTAGGAACCGAGGGAACACGATTCATAAGAAAAGTGGAAGTGGAAAAAGCATCATACCAAAAACTAGATGGAACGGAAGCCATGGAAAGGAGTGTTAAACCTGTTTCAACTATGTGACGATGTCGTCTTTCTGCAAGACCATTTTGAGCAGATGTATGAGGACAAGTAAAGCGATGTTGGGTACCATTTTGTTGCAAGATTTTAGCGAGCTTATTATATTCAGTACCATTATCAGTTTGGAAAACTTTGATTTTTCGACCAAAGAGAGTTTGAACTTGTCGATAAAAAACATCAAAGATACCAATAACATCAGTTTTTGTATGCACAGGGTAAATCCAAGTGAAACGGCTAAAAGCATCAACAAAAATAATATAGTACCGAAAACCTTCATTAGATAAAAGAGGAGCAGGACCCCAAACATCCGAAACAATAAGATCCAAAGGATTGTCAGAAACTGTAGTACTAGCTTTAAAACTAAGTTTATGACTTTTATTGGCTAAACAAGACTGACACATAGAGAACTTAAAAGAAGAAACAGGTAAACCATGCTTGGAGACAATAGCTTGGACAGTTTTGAGCATTGGATGCCCTAAACGAGAGTGCCATGTTTGTAAAGAAGTACGTTCACCAACAAGAGCAAAAACTGATGAAACAGGAAGAAGAGTATAAAGACCCTCCTTGTTAAGCATTCCTCGGAGTACTACCTCCCCAGTATGGCGATCCTTCACAAGGCAAAAAGAATCATAGAATTCAAAGAAGACATTATTATCACGGTAGAATTTAGAGACAGATGATAGATTTTTGGAGAGATGTGGAACATAAAGAACATTAGGAAGAAGAAACTTACGAACAAGAGTGGAAAGAATACCATAACCAGTATGAGAAATTGGCAAAGTAAAACCACCAGCAATACGAATTTGATCAGGTCCTTTGTACTCATAATGGGTTTGCAAGTGACCGAGATCATTAGTCATGTGATTCGTTGCGCTGCTATCCGGGAGCCAATCATAAGTGTGAGTGGGTTGTTGATAAGCAGCGTATGCAGCGGGAGCATTAGAAAAAGGCCTTCTACCTCTATTAACATTATTCTTGGGTTGTAAATGCCTGTCACGAGAGGGATAAGTAACTGTATCAAGTCTCTTGCGACAATTCTTGGCATCGTGGTACGTTTTGTCAAATATTTGACAAACAATAGCTGGTTTTTCATCCCTTGTAAGAGGAGTATCTGCACTACGATTCACAGAGGCAACATTAGCAAGTGGTTGAGAGAGAGAAACCTGCTTCTGCGCAGTGACACGAAGATCATAAGACAACAACATGGATTCAAAATCATCAGCAGTAATAACACCCATAGTTGTGATTAAAGAGCTAACAATTGATTCATATGACGAATCAAGACCCTTAACAACGTAATGACAGAATTCTTTATCAAAAAATTCAACACCACTAGCAGCAAGAGAATCCACAATATTTTTAACCGATTGAATGTAGTCAGACCTAGTTGAGTTTCCTTTCTTGATTGATGAAAGAGACTCCTTAAGATGAATAAGATGGGCATCAGTTTTAGATGCAAAGAGAGCTCCATGTTTGGTCCAGATTGAAAAAGAAGTATCACACGCCTTAACTTTGCCTAAGATTGGAGCAGTGAGAGAAGATATAATCCAACCGAGAAGAAGTTTATATGTGCGCCTCCAAGACAGGAACAATGGATTAGGAACTCCATTAACAAGAGCTGGTGGGATTACAAGAGATCCATCGACATATTGTTCTAACTCATAGCCTTGTAAATATGGAGTAAACTGAGCATTCCATAAATAATTGTGTCCAGTGAGTTTTTCTGAGATAGCACCATGGAGGCGCTCAAAAGGTACTTGATTTGAGGATAGAGAAGAAGTAGAGGAAAAAGACATTGAGGAAGACATAGAAGAAGAAGATTGAGAAGATGTAGTTGAAGAAGAAGTTGAGGAAGATTGAGAAGATGTAGTAGCCATGTAAAAAATTCAAGAAGGAGATGAAGTAAAAAACCCTAAACAGGTCCTATTATGGCTGACCTGCGTAATACCAAGAGAAGTTTCAGATTTGATAGGTTTCTCAACTTGAGAAAACCCAAGTACAATATTTGTATTTATACTTTCATACGCCGGTGTACAATCTTGGACTACAAGAAGTTACATAATATAGACAATATATAAACAGGAAAACACAACTAAGAAAGGAAACCAAAGATACGCTTTCGTATTCTCTAACAGAAAGTGAATGAAAGAAGGAAGAAGAAAGTGAATTGTATAAGCCGACCAGGGATAATAACGTTCCATATTTTTTATGACGTGTCAATGCCTAGGAAAACAGGTCGAATTTTTTACCGTTTCCTACAACCTGCCAGCATGAGTTCCCGTCTAGTACACCAAATTCTTGACTCCATCTGAATTAAAAATCCCATCTCCAAGCAATTCTTCCATTATTGTGTGAAAAGCTTCACCCTTTGGGTAGTTGGGGAAGTTTTCTCTTTAGAACATGTTCAACATTTGCAGGCTCTGCAATGAAAGTGAAAGTCTTAAATGGCAACGGAACCTTAAAGGTATTTGATTCAACAAAGTATTCAGTAAACCAATCATGCATTCTGTTGTAGTTCATATGAAGCTCGATAAGTGCCCCAATGAATGGCCGCACGATTTTGGGCCTTTTACATTCCTTTGATTCCATATGTGCATGAAAACATAAGTGAACACGATACATTAAGATTTGACGATGAGAAGGGGCGTGGAAGTTGATTTACTTGTTCCATTGCAAAACCAGTAAGATACAGAAATGATTGTAGAAATGATTGCAGATATTATTGAAGTACGAGCAATGCTGACCTATGTAGTAGTGCTCGCAATACAATCAATATTCAAAGGAGCAATTGCAGGGCGACTTTCATCGATTTAAAAATAAGAAAACGCAACTAATAACTAATGAACGTGCTGTTATCGACTAGGTGCCTATACACCATGACGGAATATGTATGCTAGCACGTAACTGAAATACTGAAAACACGTCGGGCACCCAAATGTCATGTCCGGAAAAGAAATACCCATTCCACATTTATTCAGGTCCCTCGTTGTGGAACTAGAAATTTTGTTTGTGTTTGGTATATTATAAAAAATATCCACCGTGCAGATGTCACTATAGTACAGAGGTAAAGTAGTTGGGTATGACACCGGCGACCTGGGTACGAAACTCGTCTCCATCGGAGTGGGGGCATTTAAAAATAAAACATTCCAAATTAGGATCTCAAATTCTAGCAAGACATCCTGGATGCGTGGAAGCTGAAGTGGGTGTTGCCAGAAGGGTTATAGAGGATAACTTGAGGAGCTGGAGGGTTAGGAAATTTAAGCCAAGCAATTACACAATTATTTTTTTGGTTATCAAATATTACCTTTTTTCGTTATTAATATAACCTTCACCATTCTTAAAAATGATCAACCAACAAAGTGGATTTGGGTTACCAAAGTAAAACAATACAGAACAGACGGCAACAGGGCAAAAACCAGTGGAAGGGGTGGTTGACATACAAATAGTTTCTAAAAGAGGTGGTTGACATACAAATAGTTACTGTAGATATGAATAGGGCTAGTCAAACAGAGAACCACGTTGGTGGTGGGATGTTGGATTACTTGGAAAGAAAGATGTGAATGCATCTTTCATGAGAAGTCTCTAAACCCACAATACACACTGTCTCTAGGATTATCAACCCCTTGTATAACTTCACTAGCTCTTAACAAAATATCCTTCATCTATTGTTGCTAGATCAATTTAAGAATAAAAATTCTACAGTTCTCGACAGGGAAAAAGAAACAACTTATTTCATTAATAAAATCAGAACACCGAGAGGAAATGCCAAGGGTACATGATTACAACAAATCCATAGAGACCGACCCCCATCGTAAAACCAAAGAAAATAACAAGCAAAGCAAAACGTACAATATGTATAGAACAAAACCAAACAAAACCACACTAAGAAGAATAAGGGGTTACAATACTGATGATGGATCCTGGCTGACATAATAAGAATATATCAAGGAATATAGTTTTGGAACGCTAGTCCTGATCCATGCAACTTCTCTTCCGTGAGATGATCAAGCCGTTCAACCATTGCTGGTGTCAAGTAATTCTTCCAATCACCAACCTCACCTTTCCTGAAAATGTCTTTGTTTGCCACGAAATTACACCAAAGAATTCCATTTTTGTTCACGTCCAAATTCTTCAAGTGTTGAAAACTGCATAGATTTAATATACCGTTGATCACACCTTGTCTCTCTTCTTCTATAGAGAAACCATAACCTAAGAATTCTGCAAGCTTCTTCAAATGAGGTTCGGGATCTTTCTTCAAATCTTCGTACTTTAGAAACAGCAATTTATGAGGTTTCTCTAAGCTCGCTTTCCAATATCCAAGAACATGATCCCAGTACGGCCCAAACTCTGAAACTCCATCACAGAAAAACTCGAAAGCGTCTTCAATCGACAGAAGAGTACTCTCTTTCTTGCTCGATAGCGGTGGGATACCACTGTTATCATTGCTCTCCGGCATTGTCCTAATTTTGTTGATGAAATGCCACAACGAGATGAAGGTGTCTGGAGGGTTTCTACATATATACACAGTCTTGCAATTTGTAGCATCATCCATAATGGATTCAGGTAAAGAAGGGTAAGGGACATGGGTAGCTATAAGTCGGCATGGAGAATCATAATGATCAATATGGCTACTTTTCTTAGTGAAATCAAGGAGACTACAATCTGGATAAACATGTTTAAAGTCGACAAAAGGAACAAGGTCGTGAGGTGAAATTGTAAGCAATGGGTGGTGATGGGAAGAAGAGAAAATAGGGTAGCGGGTGCGGTTGACGATAGTGAATACCAATGCTTTCAGCCAAACGGTGCCAGATTTGGGTACTGAGGCTAGTATTAGATCAGTATCCAAAGCTTCGAAATTCTTTTGAAAATCCTTCACATTCTCTAATGCTTCAGCAAAGATCCAAAAACTTTGATATGGATATAAAACTGAATCTCCTAAACCAAGGCGACCAACACTCATGCCCCTAGAATAGTCACAAAAAATTTCATCACCGGTGGTTGCCATGGATGAGTATGGATTCACGATACAATAAGCTAGATATTTGCTGGTAACATTCTGTCAGAAATAAGGGGTTTATAAACTGAAAGGAAAATGCTTTAATTATTATTATTAGCTATTAGATTGATTTTGCGTTTAGGTCATAAGAAATTACTAATTAAGTTTTATGACATTGATCTGTTGTTGGTTTAGGTCAATCGTTATTTATTATTATTATTATATTTTTATGACATTAATAAGAAATTACTAATTAAGTTACGATCATAAGTCATATTAATACTTCCATTTAGCCACGACATGTCTTAAAACTCCTTCTATAGAACTAGCACATCGCATCTTCGTGGCAAAGAATTTAGGAATTGACATTCTCCCTCTGGAGACATAACTCTAATGGTGTAAGAGTAAGAGTAGATAGAGTATGACCTCGTCAATTGTTTTTTTTTTTCTTTTTTTTTTTAAAGAAAATCTCATCAATTGTTGAGTGGATGTGGATCCTACTTCAACAACCGTGCTAGGGTGCACGCTTTTGGATCGCTCAGTGATCGCGTGCTGAGGTAGGAGCAAAATGGGGCAGAAAAATAGGGGCCCCCAGATTAGCAGGGGGCCTCAATTAGCATGGGGAGGCCCCGATTGCAACTGTTCATGCACTGAGCGATCAGTTAGCGATCCAAAAGCGTGCATTCCATCTTTTTCGTTCAATCTTTGCATTTCCACAAATTAAAATATTAATATAATAAATAAAGAAAAGAACAAAATAAAAGATGTTGTGGGACATAGTTCCATCTAAAAAAAATCGTGGTATACTGATTCAACTTCTCTCTCTAAAAGGAAGTTGACCGCTAAGTAGGTACAGAATTGATGAGCTCGATGAAAAAGCGCATAAAAAACTTGCTTTTGCACCCAATGAGAGGGCGCACACAATCTGAGCCGTCTAATCCCCAACCATTTGGCACATAGAATTTGAACATTCATTTTTCTAGAAGGAGAACATTCACTTTTCTCCTTCTTTTTCTTCACTTTCCCCAGCAGAACTATCTAACATACAAGTGAATCGGTTTCCAACTCAGCCATGGAAAAATCGTGCTAAATCCTCCATTACAGTCTATCTTTCGACCTCTAATCAATATTCATTGCATATCATAGTTTTATCACTACTCTCCAAATGATCTACAAACTTCTTTTTCAATAAATCATGCATGCTCATATTTCTCTTTTCAGGTTCTAGTTATCTATAGGGTTATTATACAGTTCCTAGTGCTTATTTTTAATCATGTCAACATTGCATCTTTAGATTATAACTAGTAACATCAAGCTTATTCATCTCACTGTTTATCAGTATTACAACTTTTGTGCATCAGTTCATCTTTAGCAATGCAATAAAATCAATAGATTACTACAAAATTTTATTTTCTTCACTATTTCAAATAAAAAGATTATCCAAAAACTTATGTCTCACTAACTTCTTTTCTCCTTTGTTTTGCAACAGGATGCTTTTTCCTATGATGGCTTTGGCCTTAATTCCATTTGTGGTTACAGCTTTGGCTATACTTGGTGAATTGCTTTTGGAAGCAGTAAACCCTTATTTGATCTTCTTTGTTAGTAAGAGTTATCAAGAATCGGTGAGTCGCAAGAAGAGTTTTCTCAAACAGAAGAACACTGGTTTCATACGTTTTCCAGGCACGTATCAATTATTGGAAAACGGTTACATATACCGTTACATGCAATTACCCATTATTCTCATTCATGTGTTAGGGATCTCAGTTTTACTCATACAGCCGAGCCATGCCGTTAATTTAGACACCTACCTTATTAGGCCACCGGATTATAAGCTCATGATTTGCTGTAGGAAAATTCCAAACCCTATGTATACTATCCCTAAACCATATAAACCCTCACTGCTTTTACACTCAAAAGAATACAATACCATTCTCATTAACAATATGGAGGCGGAAGCATCAAACCCAAAATCTGTTTCTGAAATTACTAATAAGCTCAAAGAAGCTGCTATTGAGGAGATTGAGGAAGATGCAACAGATGCAACCTTGATAGGCAAAATCTTTGTTGAAGGGAGAACGTCGGCTACTATGATGGAAGAATATGTTAAAAAAGTTTGGTCTTTTATTCCAGAGAAGGACACAGTAAAGGTTATGCAGATTGATATCAACACTATGATCTTTACCTTCAAAAAATGGTCCCAGCTTGACAGAGCATTTGAAGAACGACCGTGGAGTGTCAATGGTTTTCTGCTGATGCTTTATGATTATTGCTCTACTACAAGATATCAAGAGCTGGAGTGGAATTCACAAGTGTTTTGGATTCAAATCAAGGATATGTTGTCTGAGCACATGAATCAAAAGGTAGTTGAAGAAATTGGGCTAGCTATGGGTGAGGTTTTGGCAATATCACCAGCAACTGGTATGCCTGAAACGGGTATTCCATTCAAAGTTTGTGTGGTGATTAATATTGGTCAATTTTTAAGAAGGGGAATTCTTGTCCCAACTGCTGCAGGAATTACAAGATGGTTGCGTTTTTTCTACGAGAAACAACCTCATAAAGTGTGTAAAGAATGTTATGTTATTAAGCATTGTAGAAACAAATGTTGCACTGTGGCAGGTCAACTTAAGGAAGCTCATGACAAACCTTTACTTCTGAAACACATGACCATCACCAAGAAAGTTCAACAAAGACCACCCAGAAGCCCTATTCCGGTTACTAAGCAGAATGTGAGAAGAGGTGCTAGTTCCAGCAATTTTGTCCCTCCTAAAGATGGTGTACCAATTCCTGGAATTACCATGATTAGCAATACTTCATTGGTTATCACTGAAGGTGAAGATGAAGATATATCATCTGCAAGACTTGGTAAAAGGCAAAGGAAAACCAATGTACCAGTGACATCATCCAATAACATGATTCTTGATAACTCTTGCTCTGAAGAAGGCCAATTGGATTTACCACCATATACCACATATGGGGATGATCAATTTGTTGATCAGGAAAAGCATCCTAATGGCATAGCAGAGGAGAATATGGTATATTTTTCTTTACCTTTACTCAAACCCTCTTGTTTTCTGTTCTCCTTTCATCTTTTAATTAGTAATAATTTTTCCTTGCATTTTCAACTGTTTCCAACATTTAGGCACCCTAGTAGTTTGCATTATTCATCAAATATGAGGATTTTAGCCTGGAATGTACAAGGACTAGCAAAAAAGTTCACTAGAGATCAGTTAACTGCCTTGATAAAAGCCCAAAACCCATCTGAGACAAAAATTGAGGAGAATGCTATGATCAATGTTGCTAAATCACTACATTACTGCAATTATACCTGTATTAACAGAATTGGTCTTGCAGGAGGTTTGATTCTTATGTGGAAGGATGGCATTTCATGTGATATTTGTGCTGCATTCAACAATATTATACATGTGCTAATTAAAATTCATCCAGCTAAGCCTGAGGTTTTAGTTTCATTTATGTATGGATCTACATACTTTGATATTAAAAAATCTCAATGGGAATTTATGCATGAACTTAGTGAAAACTTGATGCAACCATGGCTTGTTATAGGTGACCTTAATGTCCACTTACATGACATAGTTACTTCATCTACAGTAAGCACTGAGGATAAGTATGTTCAGGAGAAAATTAATGCATGTGGTCTAATGGATTTGGGATATGAGGGTAGAGATTTTACTTGGTCTAGTAACAAATATGGTACAGGAACTAGAAAGGCTAGAATTGACTTTGCACTAGGAAATAATGACTGGTGTATGCACTTCTCTTTAGCTAAGTTACTGCATCTATGTCAAGCCGGTTCAGATCATTGTCCCATACTTCTACTAACTGATACTACACCTAAGAAATTATGGAGACCATTCAAGTTTTTTGGCACTTGGATACAACATCCTAATTTTACTACTCAACTTATTGCTGCCTGGAAAACAGATAAATTTGGATCTCCTGCATTCCAAATGGGTAAAAGCAACAGAGTGCTAGAGTCAAGTTAGGTGAGTGGAACAGAGTAGAGTTTGGAGATATAGGGCTGAATATCAGTAAGCTTGAGGAACAACTTCACAAAGCCCAAAATGAAACACCTTCTTCTTCTCAGCATGATAGAATAGTTAGTATAACTAAAGAGTTAGACACATGGTTTAATATTCAGTGTGAATTTTATAGACAGAAATCTGGAGATAAATTCATTTTTGAAATGGATAACAACTCAAGGTACTTTCATACCTTGGCTAACAGGAGAATGTTCAGGAAGAACATAGATTCTCTTTGTGATGCTGATGGTGTCTGGTTAAGTGAAAGGGATGAGTTATGCAATCTCCTCTCTAATCACTTTAAGAGTGTCAGTACTACTATTAATCCTACTCTGTCTGATAGTGTTTTTAACATTATTCCAACTATAATTACTACTGATAATAATGTCTCTCTTATTAGTATACCAAACAGTGAGGAAATTAGACAGGTGGTGAAAGAGATGCCAGCATGGAGTTCTCCAGGGCCTGATGGATTTCAAGCTGGTTTTTATCAGACTCAATGGAGCATTGTAGGTAATGATATTGTTAGTGTAGTTTAAAAAAATTTTGAGTGTGGATTTATGCCTACAAACATGAACAAAACCTACTTGTCTTTGCTTCCAAAATGTGATAACCCAAAAACACCTGCTGATTTTAGACCAATAGGTCTATGTAATGTCACTTATAAAGTGATATCAAAAATCCTAGCAAATAGGATTAAACCATTTTTGAAGCACTTAATCTCTCCTTTTCAAGCTGCCTATGTACCTGGTAGAGCCATTCATGACAACATCATAGTTGCACATGAATTAATTCACACTATGAAACATAAAGAAGGTTATGGAGGTACAATGGCACTAAAACTTGACCTATCGAAGGCTTTTGACAGGTTGGAATGGCCATTTTTGTTGGGTGTTCTTAAGAGTTTTGGCTTTAATGAGACTTTTTGTAGGTTGATAGAACAATGCATTTCAACATCTACTATATCAGTTCTACTTAATGGCTCTCCTGGTGATGAGTTCAAGCCTACTAGAGGGCTCAGACAAGGAGATCCTTTATCTCCTTATCTGTTCATTTTAGCAATGGAATATTTGTCTAGAAGTTTTTCCTTTGCAGAAACTAATCACTTGTTTTCTGGAGTCAAAGCATCAAGGAGTTCCCCTGCTATTTCACATCTTATGTTTGCAGATGACATTCTCATATTTGCAAGAGCTGATATGCATAATGTAAGAGGTATACTGGAAACAATTGAGGATTTTGGTAAGGTATCAGGTCAGTTACTCAATTTTAGTAAGTCAAGTGTCTATTTTAGTAAAAATCTGAGTCCTGATAGAAGGTCTGACTTAGCTAAGGAGCTTAATATGAGTATTATGACTGATTCAGATAAGTATCTTGGTGTTACTCTTTTACTAGGTAAGAACAAGCAAGCTGCTTTTAAGCCAATAGTTCAGTCATTTGATACTAGACTCAAAACTTGGAAGGGGAAATCTCTTAATCAACCTGGTAGGTCTACTATGGTCAAACATGTTCTAAATGCTATGCCAACCCATCAAATGGGTTGTTTTAAAATTCCTAATACTGTTCTTGCCAAACTAGATTCAATACAAACCCATTTCTGGTGGGGACATAAGGATAACAAAGGTCTCTGTCTTATTGCATGGGAAAAAATGTGCATTCCTAAGGCTTTAGGTGGATTAGGATTCAGGAACTTGGAAAATTTCAATACTGCTATGCTTACCAAATTGGCATGGAAAGCTTGTACTGACCCTGAGCCTTTATGGGTTAGAGTTATAAAAGCTAAGTATGTTAAGGATAATGGTTTTCTTCAGGTTGAAGATGAACCCAAGGATGACAGTTCTTGGGTGTGGAAAAGTATTCATTCAGGATTACAAGTAGTAAAACAGAACCACATTTGGTCAGTCAGATGTGGTACTAAAATAGATATCTGGTTAGATTGTTGGGTTATAGGTTTAAATAGCCCACCTGTACCATCTTATGGTACATCTAGTCATAATACAGTCACTAAAGTTTGTGAGTTATTTGTGCACAACACAAGAACTTGGAATACTAATTTGGTGTTGTCTTTGTTTTCTCATGATACTGCTTCAAAAATATTAAGTATGTTTGTCCCTTGTACAGGTGAAGATACCATGATATGGAAACCTGACAGACATGGTACATTTAGTGTTAAGAGTGCTTACAACACTCTTTGCACAAATGATGTTAACAATTTGGTGGATACTGATCCAATTCCTAAGGCAATCTGGGCATCGCTTTGGAAGCTTAGACTTCCACATAGAGTACAACTTTTCATTTGGAAATCTCTAAAGAGAATTTTGCCAACTAGGGATAGATTAGCTAGGCACAAACCAAACATTGATACTCATTGTAGTTTCTGCAATCAAAATTTGGAATCTGCTGATTATATCTTCTTACACTGTGCATATACCAGGTCTGTTTGGTTGGGTATGAATATTAATATTGATGCAATTGCACTGCATTATGGAGATATCATAGCTGGGTGTTAAGTTGGTTTGGTAACCAATCTCAGTCATCTGATTTTGTCACTGATGAACTAACAGTTTACAGATTTATGTGTACTACTTGGATGCTTTGGAAAGACAGATGTTCTCTAATTTTCCAAAAGAAGAAACCATATGCAATGAGTACAATTTCTAGAACACTTCATTTGTTCAATCAGTGTGATCAGACTATAAATTCTGCAGGTGCAACTAAATCTCTAAATGTGCAGGTCAAAGAATGGATTCCTCCAGAGGAGGATTATATCAAAATTAATATTGATGCTTCATATTTAGATACTGCAAACATAGGTAGCATTGGACTGACTATACGTAATTCTGCAGGATGCTGTCTAGGAGCAAAAGGAGTGTACTTGGGGGTAGGATTGCAAACTGAAGTGGGAGCAGAACATGTGGAATGCTTGGCTCTCAGGGAGGCTGCAATTTGGGTAGCTGGATTGGGGTACTCAAAGGTTATATTTGAATCGGATTGTGATACGGTTGTGAATTCTGTAGTTGAGAAGGACTTCCAAGTTCATTGGTCTGTTCAAGGAATTGCAGAAGACGTCAAGAAAAGATTCCAAGACTCTAATTTTTGGTTTTGTAAGTCAATTGATAGATTAGCTAATAATGTTGCTCATTGTTTAGCCAAAAAGGCTAGAGAAGAACAATCTTGTTTTGAATTTTACAATCTGTTTCCACCTGACATTATGAGCTGGTTGGAAATGGATAGAAGATACTGTAATCTCTTTAAGTAAGCAATAAAAAATTCTTTGCATCAAAAAAAAAAAAAAGGCGCAAATAGCAATTTAGGTTGGCGTGCAAGTTGAGTTGGGGAGCCGTAACACTCAGCCTACGACTCAGAATATATTCTGCCAAGATTTCATCACCATCTCCAGCAATTGATGGTCGGGCTTACTTCAATTTCCAAAAATGAAAAACGGATAAACGGAAAGGAAGAAAAGATGATGTGAGGCACGCTTATATTCTACCAACTTCTATTTCCATCTAAAACCAAAACGTAATGGTGTAAGATTAATAACATGTTTGGATACACACTTAGAAGTAGCTTTTCGACTTCTAAAAATAATAAATTAGAAACTAGTTTGGCAACACAATTTCAGAATAACTTCTAGAAAGCAGAAAAGTTAACTTTTTCTGAAGCAAAACCTTTTTGCTTCTGACTTCTGGAATTGACTTCTTCTTTTGTATCCAAACAAACTATAAAAGTATATTGTACATAATTAAGATCTTGGTCAATTGATGAGGGGGACTACAGTTTCAAAGAGGAAAATGAGGAAAAAAAAGTTGTGTGAGACACGTTCGTATATTCTACTAACTTCTATTTAATGATGTATGAGCAAGGTTAGGCATGATTTCACAGGATCTTAGACAGACAGAGAGGCATGATTTCACAGGATCTTAGACAGAGAGGCATGATTTCACAGGATTTTCAACAATTGATGAACAAGCCTACTCAATTTATTTTAAAACCTTTCCATTGAAAAACCTTAACATAGTGCAAGCCTAACTAGTGAAATAAAAGGAGAATGTGTGAGACATGTATATGTTCTTAGTCTAGATGATTATACATTCATTTAATTGGAAATAGAAGTTAGTAGTTTAAGGGATTTTTCTAGTTTCACTAACATCAACAAAATCCACATCTCTCAATCATGAACTGCATATTAGTTTTCTAGTAATTAGGTTTATACGAGTTGGCAGAACCTAATTAACTGTAAGTGAAATACCAAAAAAAAAAAAAAAAAAACTGTAAGTGGCCGTTAGAGCTTGACAAAGGTCTGCTGAAAGTGAGGTTAAAATCAATTATATATTTATATTTGAAGGTAATTTAAAGTGTTTTGGTCTATGCTACTTGCTCCCATATCTGTATTTAGGATTAAATCATCATCTACCGAACCAAGAAATCTGAATCACTTACCACTGTGGACGAATTTCGGTGGAAAAAATCCTGATGATTAATAAGTCAATGGCTAGACCATCGGTTAATTTGGATAGGTTAGGTTAGTTGCTGCGGTTGAAAATGAGGGGTATTTTTGGCCGAGTCAAAATTCATTTTACAAATCAATCTAGTCAGTGAGTCAATTACGATTTTCACTCTCTTCGGATCCATTTTCGCTCTCCCTTTAACAAAATTCTAAATTTAATTGACGATTTCTGAATTGAAATCCTAACCTGAAAGAGCAATGAGACTTATCAGCCTAAGACTAAGAGCACATCGATATTAAATTAAGATTTTATCAAGATTTTCATTGGCATTGATGAGTGGGGGGCACTTCAAGTTTTTCATTCTCCACCTGGAAGATTCCTCTGTGTCAGAGTAAAATTTGCATGGATACTTCACACCTAACAGCCATCAGATCTACTATCATGCAAAACAATATTCAATAGCATAAGATTGCGAAGAGATTAAAGATGCATCAAAGATAATACTTATGAGGACATACAGACTAAGAACTTGATTATTCATTCAGTTTTGTGGTAACTAATACATGGATATGATCCTTAGAGGCTTAGAGGAGAAAGCTAACCTAATCTCACCCTTCACGACTTAGGTTACACCAAAAATCCAACCCTTACAATGGTTCTCGAGCTCGCCTTATATAGGCCGAGTCGATAGTGGTTTACAGCTAATAAGACAAGCTACTCAATCGTGGTGGTGTCAGAGCTTGTCGAGTAAGGCGGTTCCTTCGGTGAGACCTTCGAAGATAACTTCGGGCGATCATCCTTCGATGATCTAGACGGGTCTTCTATCATCGATCTCATCCTCGGGAAAATTCTGCTGGCTGATCCCGAAGCATGGCTGCGACATCTTCTGGCAGGGCCCGATCCTTCTGATCTTGACACATCGCCTAAAAAAAAAAATCGCCTAAGAAAAAAAAAAGACCAAGACTTAGAGACACTGGATCCTCCATATTAAAAGGATCATCAATCAATATATCTTCTATATCCTCTTCAGATGACTCGCGATCATCACTTATGCAATATCCATTTCCAAAAAAGTAAGAATATGTTCAAGAAAAATATGTCACTGAAAATGACTATACCAAAAGAATATGTTGGTTTCCATCTAACGAAAAGTTAAGTGCCTGTTTGGCAAGATTTTAACAACACTTTCTTAGTAATCATTTTCAAGTTTTTTTTAAAGAAGGACCTTTATTACAAATCTCGTAAGCCATGGGATATAGCAAACAACAGTGATCACTTTACTCCAAACCTCTTTCAAACACAAGCATATACACACAACTAACTGTCATAATCCAATGATGGTTTCCTGAGAATTCTGTATGTAACAAATACATTAAGGAAAATTTGTCCTTTGGTATCCGCATATGTTCCAACACCTATGAATGGTTTCCAACATTATAAAAATGAAGGGTTGGTACCTGAAATGGAAAGGTGCAAGAATAACATCATGTTCGTTTTTTTCCTGAATCTGACTCATTTGGATAGAAGTTACCTGACTCATCCAGATTTGTGTCAAATGTTCAAGTTAGAGTGTTTTGATATTTTATTCAAATCGGTCCAAGTCAGCCAGGAGTTAGGTAACGAATCAGATCTGACTCAAGATAAGATATTTAAGAAAAAAAATCTACAATCCGACTCGGATCGAGTCGACGTCGAATCACCAAACAACAAAAGCAATGTGGGAGCAAATCCAATGATCATGATTTCATTGAGAAAAAGAAAATTGTGTGAGACACACACGCATATTCTTCTGACTAGTATTTTCATTTCAATAAACGGAATTAATGGCCGCAAGACTATTTCATCAATTCATGAGAAAGTGCGGTTCAAGTTCTCCATTTTCCAACAAGAACGTAATGGTGTAAGACTAAGATTAATCGCACGTTGTGTGCACATACCTAATAAGTAGTTGCAGTGTAATCTCGTTATGGATACGGTCGGTCATGATTTACGATATGTTCATCCGAATCACCACCACCACGTTTATATTCCTAATAATGTCGTTGAAGTTTGTACGAGTGATCTTTTCATATATAATTATAGGGGACATTTATCCACCAAAATCCCGTCTTTGCATCAAGCTGATCTTTGGCATCAAACCCAATATTTCTTTGATCAATGTCGATCAGCAATACCATCTTGAAACCCTATTCTTCTTCATCATCATTATCAAGTGTGGATGAACAACCTTTTAATATCTCTCATGGAGTAATCCCACTTACTGTCTTTGATAAAGCGACCCATGATTGTCATATAAGTGTTTTCTTTGCATTCAGACCACCCATGCCATCGAACGAAGTCTTGAAAGATGGTCTGTCAAAAGTTCTGGTTTACTACCCACACTTGGCAGGAAGGTTCATAACTGACGATCAAGGTCGAACATGTATCGATCTAAACAATGCTGGTGTCCGTGTAATCGAAACTGACATCCTTTCCACAATAGCCGAGCAACTACCCTTTGATGCATCGAAAGACAATAGCCATCTTATTCCACGGCCTGGTAAAGGAGCTGACGAGTTGTTGTTACATATTCAACTCAACCGCTACGCATGTGGTGGTCTTGTTCTGGGCTTTTCTTATCATCATCGTGTCGCAGATGGCGAAGCCATGTGTTTATTCTTTCTTTCTTGGTCTAGAATTGTTCGTGGTCTCAACATACAGTTGCTTCCTTACCATGATCGACTCGCTGTTTCTCAACCAAGAAACCCACCTAAAGTTGAATTTGATCATGGTTCAATTGAGTTCAAAAAGACTAGTATTAATCTTGACACTCCACCAGTCTCTTCATCAGTACCCCAAGTTGAATCTGTGCTTATCAATTACTCTTCCGAATTCATCAACAAGCTTAGAGGTATGATTTGCAATCCACATCAAAGATACAGTACTTTCACGTGTTTGCTTTCTCATGTATGGAAGAAGTTAACTCAAGTTAGAGGGCTCGACCCAGAGGAATCGAGCCAGGTGAGAATAGCTGTTAGTGGAAGAGCAAGAATATCTGAACCAGCAGTACCCATGGTGTATTTTGGAAATTTAGTACTTTGGGCGTATCCATCATTGACAGTGAAGGAACTGCTGAACGAGAGTCATGCATACATCGCCAAAGCTATCCATGATGAAGTCAGTAGTGTTGATAACAGGTACTTCAAATCATTTATCGATTTCGGAGCCGAAATTTATCAGCACGGTGGTGGTGGTGGTGGCAGCAGCTGTAATGAGGACGAGCTGCAAACAACTACGGCGGGAGCCGGGGGAACGCTGTGTCCGGATTTGGAAGTGGATAGTTGGTTAAGGTTTCAAGAGATTGATTTTGATTTTGGTGGTGGACTTCCTTGTGCACTAGTTCCACCCAATAACCTATTTGAAGGTATACTCATATTCATACCTGATGGTAATGGCGGAGTAAACGTAAAACTTAATCTTTTCGCCGAACAAGTTCCTCTCTTTAAGCAAATTTCTCACTCCATCACCGGCAACCTCTCCTGAAGTTTGCAATGTGAATTCCTTTAATTTGCTTGTTTCTTTGTTTTGTTTCGTTTATTGATCAGGATATATCAGTTGTGCTGCTCGCCCGGCAGAATTTTTCCACTTCATTTCCGTTTTAGTATCCAATTTTATGGCTTCTCTGCTTGTATCCAATTGAATTATATTGATGAATTGTCATTTGCATTCGATATCCTTTTTAGTATCCTTTTTGTTACAACATACATCCACAACTCAAAAAGGAAACAGAAAGAAGGTCAGATTATTGGGACTTCACCATATTTGTGGGGCCTTAAAAAAGTCACAGTCGGCATACCGATTTTCAGCTTAACCCATGCCAACTATGATCTTTTTTAAGTCCCCACAAATGTGAAGAGGACCCAATCGAATCTTCAACAAAAAAGGGTGGGCAAAAGATAGAAAAGTTCAAAGGTCGGCTTTATACAGTAGGAAGTGGCGACCATGCTAGATTTTGGCAGGATCATTGTGCGGCCGGGAGCGACCACTTCAAGCTCTTTTTCCTAGTCTTTTTGATATATATAGTAAAAATTCGATAAATTAATAGCCTTGGAACTGTCAAATTCTATTAATTTAGCGAGTTATTAATTTATCGATAAATTAATAA
>JAJJMA010277020.1:0-11342 GCA_023529015.1 Papaver nudicaule | reverse complement strand
GAGGATATTTTGATTGTCATCTTTACTTTTCTTCCTTTAACTTCAATCTACAGGTTCCAATCTGTTTCAAAGGTATGGTTTTCTATTCTCTCTGACCCTCTTTTTATAACCCGATGGTTTCAGCTTAACAGCATAACCAAATCTCTCCCGTGGATATACTATTATACAAGTCTTCGCCGTATAGGTAACACATACAGTGATCTAACGTTAAAAACCTTTGTGTTTCCTAGATTACATTCACAACTCATATCTAGACATGATCATGGCTTTTCTTTCAAGTTTCTTTCGAATTCTCTAGGAGAAGATTTGCAATTTATAGGTTCTAGTAATGGTTTGGTGCTTTGTTATACTATGGTGAACACCGTGCGGAGGTATTATGTTTGTAATCCACTCACCCAAAAATGGGTTTCACTTCATTCACGACCCAGTTCCATGAATTCTTCATTCAGTGTTATTGGTTTCTTTTGTGAGAGTTCATCATCCTACGCAACGACCTGTTACAAGATTATATGCATGACAAGTTCTTCATCTAAGAACCATTACGCTGATATATTTTGTTCTAATTTGGGTGAATGGAAAAGGGAAACTGTTCGAGTTTTATTCCCTGCTGGTGTCTCATGGGCTGGTTCTAAGGACAATGCTGTTACCCATGATGGTGCTGTTTATTGGATCAACGAAGCAGGACATAGAAGAGTTTACAAGCTCAAGAACTACGGCACTGATGGCTATCATTGTAGTTTAATCTACTTGCCGGATGATAAGTGTGCTGAATCTGGACATCGTGTTCTTGGGGAGTCAGAAGGCTCGCTCTATTACGCTAGAATTACAAGAAGTCAAATCAATGTTTGGATGCTCAAGGAAGATAACTGGCAATTGTTGTGCGATGGTATTGATCTACTCGACGTTTTAATCGCAATAGATTCACGGAAACCAAGTACATGTCGTCCTTCGTTGGATACACTTCAAGAAGTGAAGCTCCTAGGTTTTAATCCAGTAGACTGTCATGTTGTTTTGCTCGGTTGCTGGGACTACGTTTGGGGGTTCAATATCCTCACGAGCAGATTTGAGGAGCTATACAAAACTTCTTTGTTCTTGCGTGACGATGGTTCTTCTGGGATGTGCACGCCATTTGTGGTAAAGCCAATGCCAACAACAATACTTCCACCTCCCTCAAAAAATAAAAGAAAAAGAAGAACCAATACTCGCCTTCGTGGCTTAAATTGATCTTTGTGTTTGATTAATCTAGAACTCGGAAAGAAATGCTGCCAGTGTAGAGTTTACTGAGGACTACAAGTCATTTTATAAAACTTCCTGCACAACTTTAATGTGTTTAGGGATGTGGTTTTGCGACTATTTATTTTATCCTTATTTGATTGATGAACTACTTGTCTACTTCAACTCACTGTTATGCAGGATTTTTTCCTGCATTATGCAAGAGCTCTCTATACTTATAAATTTCTCAGTACACTGTCTATACTTAGAGACTCATACAGCTCTCCAAATACTTATAAATTTCTCAGTACACTGTCTATACTTAGAGACTCATACAGCTCTCCAAACTCAAATTATATTAGTCGTTGCAATGAAAATGTAATCTCAGAATATATTACCACTAAATAAATTACCTACTTCCTACCACTATGCTACAGACATATTTCTGATGCATTTCCTATAAGTTTTTGATGCACAGTTTCGATATCAAACCAAAAACTTATCAGGGTTTCAATTCAATTAACCTTTTACTTTACTGGAAAATTAGAACAGAGGAAATTTGGAGATTTTTCCAGGGTTTTAGTATCTCAAGGATGACTGGGCTTCTTTTCTCAAGGAGTGTTTTGTTGTTTGTATTTTTAAGGGCAAGGGTATTCGTGAAGCTTTACAGTTCATGGTAATTATAGGATATATGCTGGTGCTGGTTGCAGTAACCAGTGGGTAGGGGGTAAAAGATTAGGTGACATGCCTTTTATGAGATCAATATGCTTCATTAATAAGAAGTACTCTTATACTAGGAAAAACAAGACTTAAGAGCAGAAGTCCAACCCTCTAGAGATCAATATGCCTACTAGTCCAGTATGAGATCAATATTCCTACAAGTCCAATATGCCTTTTATGAGATCAATATGCCTACAAGTCCAACCCTCTAGAGACTAGGAAAAAGAAGAACTCCGGTATCAAAGGTGATTCCCAATGGAAAGATATTTGCTATTCAAATCCTTTTGATGTCCTATTTTCAATATGTTTGTAGCCTTTCATATAGTGGACTCTTATACTAGGAAGTCCAGGAACTCTTATGCCAATATGAACTCAGTATGCAATATGGATACAAGTCCAATATGAACTCTTATGCCTTATGAGATCAATATGCCTACGAGTCCAACCCTTTAGAGAGAAGTGCACTTCTTATATAAGAAAAAGAAGAAGAACTCTGGTATTAATTAGGTGATGCCCAAAAGAAAGATATTGGCTATTCAAATCCTTTTGATGTCCTATTTTCAGAAAATATTGATGAAGCTGCTATTGGGACTCGTAAGTGCAGGATTTAGAGTAGACATTGCAAGCCATAGTGGGGAAGACAATATTGATGAAGCTGCTATTGGGACTTGTGTGCATCCTCCTCTAGCTGAA
Source organism: Papaver nudicaule (assembly GCA_023529015.1). NCBI lineage: Eukaryota > Viridiplantae > Streptophyta > Magnoliopsida > Ranunculales > Papaveraceae > Papaver > Papaver nudicaule. The sequence continues at coordinate 8,717 of JAJJMA010277020.1, read as the reverse complement.
AAGTTGGGAGAAGACATCGTTGTAGAGATTCCAAAAGATTTTTTGAAGAGATTTCTCCAGCAAGTGAAGATCTGGTTGTTAGAAAGGAAAAACTTCTTGTTGAGATCCCTCGTCGGATACCATTGACTAAGGCTCAAAATGTGGATAAACTCTTAAAGTTTATTGGTTCGGTGGAGGATCCTAAAGAGTGCCCGGAAGAAGATAAGAAGAGCTTGATGAATCTAGGAAAGAAAGGGAAATTAAAAGCTTAGGTTGCAAGGGAGATCCAAGCAACGATAAGTTAGGCAGGGGTCTCTGGAATTCGGCTAAGAAGAAATCTTAGTTTCTTCAAACTCAGCTTGCTTTTGTTGTAAGTTGCTTTAGTTGGTAGCTAGGCTTTTGTGCCTTTGTGTTTTTGCTTGGCTTTTGCCTTGGCTCCTTGGTGCACTGTTATGTGCCTTTTCTTTGCTTTTGCCTTTTCCTGGGTGGACATTAATTAAATTAAACCCTATAATTTCAGAATGTTTTACTTAGCTGAGATTAAAAGTAGGGAGTTCTCTCAATTCTTAGACCTCCTGGCCCTACCAAAGAAAATTATGACCAATCATAAACCACCCGAATATATGCGTAGACCCTCTCACTCTTATTTATTCCTCTCTTTCCCCGTCTTCCACCTCTTTATCTTCTTCCTTTAAATCACTCAACTGTTCCTCGAGCTGAAGTCTGTTTTGCACCGCCGTGTCTATTTTGTTTTTTTGATTTACACCGTCCATGTTTAGTTCATCATAAGAGTTGATATTGATTCTGATCAAAAAAGAGTTGATATTGATTACTCTTCCCTTCCCTTTTCATATCTGCCGGTAAAACCCTAACTTTGTTTTAGATTAATTAAGATTTGCTTTATTTCAGTAGCCATTTCATCTTGGTTGTTCTCATTTAGATGGGTAAAACCCCAAACTTGATCTGATAGATTTAGCTGCTTAATCATTGAACAAGGTTTAGGATTGTTTTTTCTCCTTTTTTTTTTTTTTGACGTATCTAATTTGGTTGGCGTTTTGATGTTGCAGTTGAGGGTATATCGATCAACCCTAATAACTGAAGGTGATGTGGGTCGATTGCCTTAGTATTTCTTCTTTTATTTCAATTTTTCTGAAATCAATTGTGATACTCATTGTTGTCTGTTTTTTCTCTGCTGAATGGACCAAGGATTTGAAATGGTGTGCTTTCGTTGATTTTATTTTGATTTGATTTTGCAAATGAGGTTTATTAATTAGGGTTTTTATTCCTGGGTTTGATTTAATACTAAAAAGTTTAATTTTGATTTGCTTTTGCAGGTGAAGAGTGTGTATTTCTTATCTCTACTGCCTGAATTGTGCCGGAATTTTTTTTGTTTAATTTTACTAAACAAACCCATCTTTGGTAAACTTTAATGTATTTCTTTGTTTTTTCATTTGTCTGATTATATTAGTAAAGGAGTCTAGAGAAATCTGTTTTGGCTCATAATGGTAAATGTGGTGTACCTGCTGAAATAATGTTCTGAAAACCAGCAGAAAAACGTGCAAACTATAGTTGTAGAAATGACATTAAAACTTTGAAATCATGGGTGCTTACTTAAACTAAATAGCTAAATCATCCAACATTGATTTATGTGTTTTTGGCAACTAACAACTTCAAGGTTCATTTGAAGAACCCATGGGAAGCTGTGGTAATCAGAAGCCGTGGCAGAAATATAGAGTTGGCCTTGCTTACAATGATCATTTTCTAAGCTATGAGAGATTATGTAATTGTCAATGAGATAGTAAAGATTAACTATTTAACTCAAATAGGCAGCAAAATTAGGGAAAACACTTTTTTGTTGATTGGTGTATGACCCAAACACTTTTTGTTTGCAGTTTGGTTACATAGAAGATGGATGTGCAAATGTGTCAGTATATTTAACTATTGAAAAATCAAACCAGTGATGAGTGTTTGTTGTTCAATATGTTGTTTATTCCTTGATGTCATCACTACATACTTCTGGTAAGGACCATGCTCCATCCCAGTTGTGTAATTGGAAGGGAGTGAAGAACTTCATAGATTTTTTGTGTTCTGGAAGATTACCATGGAACAAATTTCAGGTCAGGACCGTGCTCCATCCCATACATTATCTTAATGTAATACTCTTTATGACTATGAAAAGAAGTGACATGATGTAATACGGACGTTGTTGGACTATCAAGAAGTTCAAAAAACAAGTATGGTTTGTGAAGTAAGAGAAACCAGAAGTCATCCACTCGCTATATATCATGCACTTTTCTGTTATTTCTTTATAATAACCATGTATTTGCAATAGTTTTGATCTAAGATATTAAGTTAGAAAACGCTTCATGTAGATGGAGAAATTGTGGAGTATAATTTAAATATTGATCTAAGCAATTTTTTTTTTTTAGAAAATTCAGCTTTCTTTTGGGCACTACTGCATTTTTGGTACACTTTATCAAGTTTCATGTGAGCTAGCCTTTTTCTCTATGCTGAATTTCAGTTCTGTAACTTATTATTGTCTATGGGATCCACCGGTTAGGTTGCCAAGTTTTGGGAGATCATGGTAAAAAAGTTCCAAGTCATCCTCTGAACGCAAAGGAACCCTGTTTCACTTTTACCATTATCTTCTTTTGCAGTATAAAATTGTTTAGGTTAAATGACAGAGAAATGAAATATATAATGTTGTTGTGAACTTATAGATTTGATTGATCTTAATATATTTGTTATGTTCACTATCGGTTGTATCTTCAAAGCAGTACAACTTCTAAATTGTGGGACTTCTTTATTTTATGCAGTAGCTACATGCTTAGGCTTCCAATGCTGTTAAATCTGTACCTCAACCTTGGCAAAGGAGGCTATTGATGTACATTGAAGATCGTAAAGGGTGTATAAACACAGTATTTGGGTATCTTCTTCCTTTCCGGCCTAATGATACGTCCTTTTTAACATTTCTTATTCTGGAGCATAAAGTTTAAGCTCTCCTGTATCTATATCTGTAAGTTGATATCATTTTTTCCTCTTTATTAATTTTTGTCGTCCACCCATAAGAACTTTGAAATTGTTAATAATCATCAGGTACCTGGATTTGGTAGGCACTATCTGCGGACATCAAGCCATTTCCGGCCCTTATGGATGTACATTTTCATTGATATAAGGTACTCAGGTTTGGCTCATTTTTTTTCCTCCTGTAGTTTGGTACAAGATACAAAAGTTGGTATAATCGGAACATTTGGGTGGTCGAAAATCTGAGGAGCTCAAAAATATAAGGTCTGTTATCGTAGAGTTCTCCTAATATGTGTAACTCCTCACACCATCATTTGCCATCTTAGCTCAATTGGTAGAGCACGTGGCATTCTGCCTCGAAGATGTGGGTTCGATCCCCATAGATGGAAATCGACATGACAGACTAATCAACTATTTATGTAGGTGATCATTGACCAACATGCACCCACTAGCCCCACACTGTATATGCAGTTATGTGTGAAGGACGTCGCACACACTAGGCACTATATAAACAATATTTTGGGGTACTCTTTGGTGCCAATAAAGCTGCACCTTTTAAGTGAATGTGTATTCATTAAGAAGAACGTTTGTGGAGAAATGCCATTTCCAGTTCAATCCTTACTTATTTCTCAAGTCCTCAAAATTCTTTTTGGGTTTAAGCAACGAGGCAATAAGGGTGGGTGGATGCTGAGGAGAAATTCATGTCAAGTACAATCCAATAGGCGGTAGCTGGATTGTTTAGGGTTATACATTTCTACACTGTACTGGATATTTTTGTAGCTCCAAAGATATACTACTATTCACCACTTAATTCTTTTTATACTATTTATAGCTCCATATTTTGCAGTTGGTGGGCTATTTAGATGTAGTGCAGGTAGATATATATTTTCAATCTTTGATGGTTGCTTCAGTAATGATCATACATTATGATTTCATTATGATTCCTTTGGTTTGTGTGTATTTGGGTACCATATATATCTGTTGCAGATTGGTGTTGCTCCTTTGAAAACTTGAGAAATAGTCTTCTTGCTACTTCTGCGATTGTACACTTTAATATATAACCAAAGTCTGATTACTCAAACTATTCACTATCAACTTCATACTAATTTTGTTAACTACAAATCGAAAAACACAAATATCGTGAAGAAATGACACCATTATATAGATATATACATAGAATAGAGAATCTACTCCATTATAACCGGTTATACATGAAACTCCAAGATGTTCTTAACCTGGATTAAACTTCACAAGGATGGGCTTTTGGGCATGGATCTAAACAGACGGCCTTTGGGCAATCAAAAAGTCATAACGGACTAAAGCCCGTGCGAATGCACGGGCCAGACAACTAGTATGCTTTAGGAAGTAATTTGTGTTTGCTTATATTCGAATGCCGGTTCCAAACATAGGCAAAGGAAAAAGGAAGAAGATGCTGGGATTCGAGCCTAGGTTTCGAAGGCCACAACGTGCAATGCTTAACACTAAAATACAGCCACGGATGAACACCATCACACCGGCGTTAGGACTGTTATAGCTGTAACTCCATGAAATTGTATTCCAATCCAAAGCGTCAAGTGACCTGCCGGCTGCCACTTGGGAGGCATTCTCGGTTTCTCACGTCAGAAATTCACGGATTTTCTAGGGTTTAGTTCACGTACGGCCGTCATACAAAAGTTCTGTTCAACTAGAAGTCACTGTCATAGTTTTTATTCATACCATGAGAATGAAGAAGGCCAAAGGGGTGATGAATAGTTCTGACAGAAATTATCCTATAATAACAAAGATTGTGATGCCGGGAAATTTTATCACAGAGGATGTTTTGATTTTGATCTTTATATATCTTCCTCTGGATTCAATCTACAAGTTCAAATCTGTTTCCAAGGTATGGTCATCAATTCTCTCCAATCCTTATTTTATAACCAGATGGTGGCAGTTTAACAATTCAAACAAGTCTCTTCCATGGGCACATTATCATACAAATTATTCCCTCAAAGGTCTAGTAAACACTTTGATGTTAAAAAATTATGCATGTCCTAGTTTACATTCACAGTTCATATCCAGACATGATCATGGCCTTTCTTTTAGGTTTCTTAGGAATTTGGAGCCGATTCAAGGAAAAGAGTTATACTTTGTGGGTTCTAGTAATGGTTTGGTACTTTGTTATACTATGGCGAACTCCGTGCCGAGGTATTATGTTTGTAATCCACTCACACAAAAATGGGTTTCAATTCCTTCACAACCCCTTGCCACGCGTGGTCGAGAAGTTGTTGCTATTGGTTTCTTTTGTGAGTATTTATCATCCTACACCATGAGTTGTTACAAGGTTGTATGTATCATGAAGGTTGCATGCGTCACAAGTTCTTTACATAGATTTCCCGCTGATATATTTTGTTCGAATTTGGGAGAATGGAAAACTTTTCAAGTTTCATGCCCTGTTGATATTACAATGTCTAGATGTTATGATAGTGTTGTTGCCTGTAATGGTGTTCTTTATTGGAATAGTTACTATGGAGATAAAATTATAGCTTACGATCTCAACAACTATGGAACTGATGGCCATCAGTGTAGTTTTCTCCACTTGCCAGATAAATATCGTGCTGATCCTCAAAATCGCATTCTTGGGGAGTCGGAAGGCTTGATCTATTACTCTAGAATTACGAGGTATCGAAATATTTTAGATATTTGGGTGCTCAACGAATACAACTGGCAATTATTATACAACGGTATTGATCTAACAGATGTCTTAGTACAAATGGATTTACGGAAACCAAGTACAGGTCCAATGTTGCGTTCCGCTGAAGAACGAGTACAGGTTGTAGGTTTTAATCCACTAGACCGTGATGTAGTTTTGCTCGGTTGCTGGGGATACATTTGGGGGTTCAATATCCGAACCAGAAAATTGGAGGAGCTATGCTGTTCTTCTTTATTCTTGACAAGTAGTAATTTTGATGATAATGCCAACAATGCTTGGATGCGTACGCCGTTTCTAGTAAAGCTAATGCCAACAATGCTTCCACCTCCTTCGTGGATAGAAACTTAAATCAATTGTTGTGTTTGAATATTGTTCTAGGACTCGACTCATAATATTTCTTTTAGTGTATAAAGTTCACCGAGGAACTACACATTTGTTATCTTCTACTGAAGTTATTTTTATTCATGTTCCGGCAACTTCAATGTCTGATATGCACTTTTTATTTTTATTTACCTATCAGTTTTTGATGTATGGCCTGTGATATCAGACCAAAAACTTTGGTGGGGGATGGCTTCTCCAAAATCTCGCACTTGCTCATTACTATCAGATGATCTCTTGATCGAGATCTTTATTTATTTTCCTCTGGCCTCAAATCTACTGATTCATATCAGTTTCAAAGGTATTGTTATCTTTACTCTCAAATCCCAATTTCATCAACAAATGGTTCCAAATTAATAACAAGCCTCTTCCCTGGATTCAATATGATGCGATTATTGTTCTCGATTCTTATGATCACACCTTGAATCACATTCTCGGTTGATATCAAGAAATGATTATGGATTCTGTTTTGAGTTTCTTAAAAGTGAGACACCATTACAAGGAGATAGAGTATACATATTAGTTCTAGTAAGGGTTTGGTATTTTATGTTTCACCACCTGTTTTGCAGGCTAGTGAAGTTATTGTTAATGGTATATTATGTAAGAATTTATTATCTGCTAGTTGTTGTTACAAGGTTCTACGTATTCAAAATTTGTTTAGGCATTTGAAGAAATTTAAGGTTGATTTGCTTAGTCCTAATCCTTATTTCAGAAGGCTTGATTTGTTACGCTGGAATTACAAGATGTCAAAGAACTTCGAGTGTTTGTAAACCGTGGTCAACACAAGGAAGATAACTGGCAATTGTTTTTCTCAGTTGCTGTGGTTTACATTTGGGGGTTCGACATACGAACCAGAAGATTTGAGGAGCTATGCAATCCTTTTGGATAACATAAATGTTAAGCAGAGTCTTGAAATGTGAGCATATCTTTTACTCTCTCCGTCTCAGTTTAATTGACCGCTTTGACTAAGTCAAAAAAATAAGGAGATTATTTGATTGTCCGAGTATACCCATATTAAATATAGAGAGAATAAATGAATAATAAAGAGAAAATATATGACTTTATTTTTAATAACTATAAAAGGAAAAAAGAATATAAATATTGTAATAACAATATATATATTTATAAATTTGTTTCCACTTTATCTAAATATTTTTTAAGGGTATATCTGGGAGTTTGTTAGAAAAATACACTGTGACAGTGGGAGTATTAAATTTCTTATTCAGTGGTCGTACGCTAGCTCATATTTACACTATTTTTTTTAAAAATTATTTTTCCTTGTGATATGCATATGATACTGCGGAAACAATATAAAAATCGTTCGACACGCATAAAATCCACTTTGGTAAATAGAACCCGACAATAATAGTTAACACCAATCCAGGAGTGAAGCAAGCAATAAACGATCCAACACAGTTAATCTCATAGAGAGTTTAATAAGGTTTTAAACTAAAGCAGCAGTATTATTCAGTGGTGAGCCAAAGCTAAATCAAAGTTACAATAAGCATGGCTTACATAGCCTTCCACCATCTAACCTAGAAATCCCAAATTCAAATATTACTGAACTATCTTATGCATCAAGAGGGAATATATTATTCTCTTAAAACAAAATAAATCAAAAATCAAACAACAATGCATCTAATATCCTACATATCTAATGTCTTAACATTTGTTTCTCCTAGAGATTTCAGTGAAACAAAGCTGTTGATGTGTGGTACTGGTGCTGAACACTCATAGCCTATAGACGCCCAGATAGTTTTTACTGTTTTGGTCACTCGGTTATAACGAGTAAATTCGCCACAATCCTCCAGTAAAATGTCACCTCCCTTGGCAACAGCAAATAACCTATTGAGACCTTCATCTTTTGAAACAAATCCGCATAAGAATTTAGTTCCGCATTCGAATTTCAGTTGTATACTGGATTCTATGGTCCAACCGCAAGACTTGAAATAATGCTCTTTTGTATGACCATTACTCTTATCGTGATCCTGTCTATTCTTCTTTAGAAACCACAAGTCCCAGTCACAATCATGGTGACAATACACATAAACAAGGCACAGACACCCTTTCACAACACATAGTCTGCGGTTCGTGAGGCCAGCTAACCGACCAGGTGGAGTAGGGAGCAAGTGGAATTCCTCGTCCGCTAAATCAAAGGCAACAATCTCCGAGGACCCTCTGTGAAACCAATGGAGCATTCCGTTAACACATATACCCGGGGCTTCTATTAAGGCTCTATAAATAGTGATTGCATAAATCATAATTAGTTCCTCTGATACGTCGCCAACCACTGCCACTCCCAAGTGTATATACATCTACATTTCGTTCGATGGGGGAACCTTCCTCGTCGCCTAGGTAGCAAATTCTTATAACCTTGTACTCATTAGTCAGAGGTTGGTAACCAAATCCACAAACAATTTGAATCTCCCCACGGGTTTCTTGCGGGTCGATCCCCAATTCTGGAAGAGTTACGGATTCTCGAGTAATGGGATTACAGATATATAGAGGTTCATATGTTTCGAGTTCGCTATAGCTTAAAACGCTGTTCTCGTCATATTGCCTGGTATTGTAATAGTCATTAATGTGATTCCTGACTGATAAACAAACCAATCCATTACACGAACCAACAATTCCCAACAATCTA
>JAJJMA010277009.1:0-21042 GCA_023529015.1 Papaver nudicaule | reverse complement strand
GTGAAAATGAAAGTTAGCTAGAGTTATTGGAACGGGAAATCTTTTGTGAAACAATTTTAAAGGAAAGTGATGAATGGTCTAGATAATTCTAGAGATAAAATCTTAAGTTCTTAATTTGTTTGTAATTACTATTATATCCTTACCTATTTACATAAAGTGGACACATAATTTATGAGATTAGGGGTAAAATCGTCCAACAATTTACAGCTTCACTAAGAGGTTTTCCCTTTATATAATAGAATAGATGGGGGGTAATGAAATCGTTAGTTAACCAATTAAATAAAGATGTCAAATATGCACCCTTTAGAAAGTGTGGACATAATTAAACTCACCTGGAGTAGTTTTTATGAGACCTTTCAAACTTCTTTTTTTTTGTTTTTTTTGAATTTGAAAGGTTTTTCTATATTAAAGTTGGACCGAAGCCCACTACCTACAAGCCCAGGTAGCTAGGCAAAGAAATAAAGAAAAATTCACCCCCCACCCCGATGCAGACGAGTATCGAACTCAGGTCGCCGGTATCATCACCCAACGACTTTACCACTGTAATACAGTGACATCTGCACCTTTCAAACTCTAGAGCGGAGGCTTGATCCAACGATCTCAAATATGAGAGTCGGGCACCTAGCCAACTGAGCTAGCCCATATTGGTTACCTAGACGAGAGCTTGAATGTGTGACAAATCGCTATGGTTTTTGCTTGCATCAATTTAAAATCGCATATAATTTGGTTTCGGGTGCTCTTTCGTAGTGAGTTGTCAAAAAGTTATACTTTGCGTCGTTGGATCACTAGAGAATGATAAGTTTGATTGAGGAGATTCGTTTGCGCCCAACTGGTAGGCGTCAAACCTACTTTTCAAGCGCCTTTTCATTTGATGCTTACAAATTGCTTCAATTTTGAAACCAAACCACACCTTGGATGTGGAGTTGAATTTAGGGAATAAATAACGGTTTTTGAACTTTGAACTTGGATTTGGAGACCCATGGTGGTTAGCCTTATATCTCATTTTCGACCTAAATACAGTCCATATATATTATATAATCATCAAACTGTGGTATTTGGTGAGATTATAACTCTCTTATACAACAACAACAAAAGTCTCATGAACGATTCTTATCGTATGACACAAGACGGTAACTTCGTCTTTGGGGTGTCTATGGTACTAGTCGAAATGTATATGGTCACTGTATTTGTATCGATATCTAGATATCCGATAACTATTCAATGAATACGTCGATACTGTATTTGCACATGTAATATATACCAAAAAGGTTGGTGTATATTAGTGATCACAACCTTAACTTCATCTTCAGTAATAAGTTTTTTTCAAAAAAATGTGTTGTGTTACCACAACAACAAGGAATCAAGGAAGGAAGTAACTCTGAGTTCGTTTGAACGCATCCTGGAGAACAATTGTTTTCAATGGCTTTGGTTTATTTATTAATAATGTCGAATAACTTCTCATCATTACATCTTTATAGCATCACACAAAACCCTGGACTCTAACTCCCTCTCTTAACTCGACATTTGTCATCATCAGACGACACTCAACACAAAATTACTAACTACTCATTAATAACTAATGGTGACCAATGATTGTAGCTTATTAAAGACAACTACTGAGGCACCTAGACTTGACTACTACTGGCAAACAGGCATCCCTAACAGACAGGAATACCCCAGCTCTTCAAAATATCATTGTCCTCGAGGATAAAATTCAGGAAAGTGTGTTGCGACATTGGAAGCATCTTCCAAAGTAGCATTTTCTGCAGTTCCACTGGACCACTATATAAGAAGTTTCTCCACTGTAAGGCCATTTTTTATAATGGATTTGGTCTGCAGAATGTTCTCTTACTGCACTATGATTTGACCTTCATTATCCACTATAGGGAGTAGATGATTGGGTGAAATGGCTACCAATGTGCTTCTTCAGCTGAGAAACATGAAAGACATGATGTATGCGTGCTGCTACTGAAAGCTCTAACTTGTGAGCCACATTGCCAACCTTTTGGGTGATGATAAATGGACCATAGAATTGGTGATCTTGAAGTTTCGTCTCAGTGCAATGGATGCCTATCGATAAGGTTTGAGCTTGATATATACTAGGTCACCTACCTCAATTATTATGTCAGACCTCTTTCTATCAGCAAATTAAGAATTTCATTCTTGCCTGAGTTATTGTCAGACTTTCCTTGAGTAATTGCAACATTGTATCGTTTTGCTTTAAATGTTCTTCAACTGATGTTATAGAAGTAACAATATTGCAAGGGAATGCAATGTGAAGAGCTTCATATCCATATCCATATGGGGCATTGGTATGAAAACTAGAGTTATACCACCATTCAGCTAGGGGTAACCAATTGCACCACTTTCTTGGTTTATAACCATTTATGCATCTTAAGTGATTTTCCAGACAAACATTTACCCTTTTAGTATGTCCATCAGTTTGTGGGTGATATGTTGAGATGAGATTCAAGTTATTGCCCAGACTTTTGAACAAGTTCTGCCAGAGTATGTTAGTGAAATTTATCTCTGTCAGAAACTGTAGAAGCTGGTAACCCTTGAAGTTTGAACGCATGAGCAAGAAATTTTATGGCAACAGTTGTTGCAGTGTATGAATGTTGCAGAGCAATGAAGAGTGCATATTTAGTCAGCATGTCCATCACCACTAGTATGACATCCTTCCTGTCACTTTTTGGTAAGCCCTCTATAAAGTCCATTGTGATGTGTTGTCGTGCATGTTTATGTATTAGAAGAGGTTATAGCATTCCTGCAGGAGCCAGGAAGTGCATGATCTCTTTGTTTCTCTGGCACACATCAAAAGTGAAAACAAATGCCACAATTTATTTCTTTAATGTTAGGCCAAAAAAATGAGTCTTCGCCCTGTTGTATGTAGCTTGTATACCCGAGTGACCTCCGTCAGCAAAGAAGTGCAGAGAAGTAAGGATCTGAGACTTGATGTCACCACTATTACTAATGTACAATCTATCGTTGTATCCAAGTACTTCATCATTGTAAGATAACTTGGTAATGCAGATGGGGAGATCAAAAATTGAGATCTGATTTGTTTTACCTTGTTATCTTCATTATAACTCGATAAAAGATCTTGAATCCGTGATGGTCTCGTAAGTGTTACTATTTCCAATTGATTATCACTGCACGATCTTCTGGATAAGGAATCAGCAACCTTGTTCTCTACTCCTTTCTTAAACTTTATCTCATAATTAAAACCTAACATCTTGATGAGACATTTTTGTTTTAGAATAGTTGTGATCTTCTGCTCTAAAAAGTACTTAATACTCGGATGTCATTTTGGATAATGAAATGATGGCCCTGCAGGTAATACCTCAATTTTGTAAAAGCTATCACAATTGCAAAGAGTTATTTTTCATAAGTAGACATACGCAAAGCTTTAGGACCAAATGTTTTGTTGAAAAAGGCAATTGGTCTACCCTCTTGCATGAGTATTATTCCCACTCCTGTTCCATGAGCATATGCCTCAATGAAAAATAGTTTTGAGAAGTCAGGTAAGGCTAAGATTGGATCAATGACATAACTAACTTCAATTTGTTAAAAGCTTCAGTAGCCTCTGCATGAGTTACACTAGAGGGAAATTTTCTTTAGTAGATTAGTGAGAGATCTACTGATAGTACCATACCTTGCGCAAAATTTCTATAATATCTTGCCAGACCCGAAAACCCTCTCAGTTCTTTAATTGTTGTTGGAATTGGCTAGTCAGCCATGCTTTCAATCTTGCTAGGATCAACTACAACTCCTTTGGCAATAATAATGTGGCCCAAAAATTCCAATTCTTCTTGAGCAAAAGAACACTTTGAGTACTTCACAAATAGTTTATGAGCTCTTAGCAAGGATAATACTATCTTTAAATGATGACAATGGTCTTCTAAATTTGAATTATAAACTAAAATGGCATCAAAGAATACAAGAATAAACTTTCTTAAGTAAGGATGAAAAACCTCATTCATCGGGTCCTGAAAGGTTGCAGGTGCATTTGTCAAGCCAAATGGCATGACTTTGAACTCATATTGGCCATGATGTATTCTGAAAGTTGTCTTGTGGGTGTTTGAAGCTTTAACCCTGATTTGGTGATAACCTGACCTCGAATTCATCTTGAAAACCATCTTGACCCATGTAGCTCATCCAACAATTTATCAACTGTAGTAATTGGAAACTTGTCTTTGATTGTGATGTTATTGAGTTTCCTATAGTCCACACAGAACCTCCAAAAATTGTATTTCTTTTTCTCAAGGAAAATTGGTGCTCCAAAGGGACTGTGGTTACGTTAAATGACACCAATAGTCAGCATTTCTGTAACCAATTGTTCAATAACTGACTTCTGAATATGAGGACACTTATAAGGCCTTTGGTTTGTGGGATCAGGATTTGGTTTCAAAAATGTGGAGTGATCTAAGCTCCAAGTGAGAGGTAATTACTTTGGTTCGGCAAAAACATCTTCAAAGTCATGCAAGAATGGGAAAATTCTGGAGGTATGGGTGGATGAGAGGAGGTGGTATTGATATAAAATAAGTATCCAAATAGCTTATGTGTATTATTATGAAAAAACTGCTTTATTATCTTCCCACTCATCATCATCAAGGAAGTAATTTTCTTACCCTTGTGTTGGAAGGAAATGCTCAACTTAGACAAGATAAACACTATATCACCCAATTTTCTCAACCAATTAGCACCTAAAACCATGTCACATCCTCCCATAGGTAATAAGCTCAAGTTTTCACTGAATTCATGCCCATGTATACTCCACTTCAAGGAGAAGCATACTCGAGTACTATCGTCTTTTTACCATTAGGAACAGTGACTATCATGTGAGTAGTTGGCTGAATTTAACAACTTAAATTCTTGTTAAATCACAATCAAAGAAGCTATGAGTACTACCTGTATCAATGAGTATTGAGATAGCGTTCTTCTTAATATAACCTGGAATTCTGATTGTATCACCACTCACTGTATCTGTAATAGCATGTAAATTCTCCATGTCAGACTCTACTGGAGAATCTGATGGTGTATCAATCTCTTCAACCTCGTGCTCAAAGCTATTCTCTCATGTATCTTTACCAACCATCCAGTATAAATGTTGTCTTTTACAAAACTGACCAGGAGTGTAGACTTCATCACAATTATAGCGCAATCCCTTCTCTTTTCTTGTTTTCACTTGTTCAGGGGTCAGTCTTTTTAAGATAGGAATGGGTGGGCTAGATCTTGTGGGTAGGGTGAATGATGATTTGCCAGGTGAAAAAGGTGAGAAATTGGATTTTGGTTGAAAGTAACCAGGTGAATATTATCTGTTGGATGAATATGAGTTGTAAACTTGGGAGTGGTTTTGAGAGGTTTTTGTCAAACATTAAGAGATTGTTCTTGTCGTCTGGCAAGAGAAATGGCTTTCATTAGTGTAGTAGGGTTAAATACTTCAATGGCTGTGGCAATTTCTTCTTTTAACCCACCAATAAAGCTACTAATGAAAAATTCCTCAGTGAAATTTAGGTATTTGCTTTGTAAAATAGGTTTGAGTGACTCAAACTCTTCAAATTACTCATCAATAGTGGATGTCAGAGATAACTTATTAAATATAGCAACAATATTCTCATTCGCAGGATTTCAAAACGAATACAAATATTATCTTCTAGCTTTATCCATGTTATGAAATCTCTAGTCATTTTAAAGTTAATAAACCGTTTTCCAGCTTTATCATCCAAATGAATAATGGTCATACTTACCTTCTGAGACTCATCAACCATGTTGGGTATAAAAAATAGATCACACTTCTGAACCCATTCTATAGATTGTCACAGTCGAATCTTGGAAATGCCAACTTCGGCATACGACTGTTGTTAGCATTTTTATTTGGATCTGACAGTACACCCCCACCATCTTTTAAAGTAGATCCAACAGACCCATTCATGTTAGTGTTGTTGGTATTCAAAATTTTCTTAAACATCTTAGTAAGTTCATTAATCTTACCATCAACACTTGTAAATCTGCATATCATAGTCGTAATATATATATAATTACCCATTTGAGTCATTTTATCATCCATCTTGGTGAACTTCAGATCTTGCTTATTCACTTTATCATTCACCTCTTTAAGATTGGGCTTTCCAGATCCACCCATAATCAAGCAGGGTCGAACGGCTTTTGATAGCAACTGTTGTGTTATCACAAAAACAAGGAATCAAGGGAGGAAGTAACTCTGAGTTCGATTGAACGCAACCTGAAGAACAATTGTATCTGAATAGTTTTGTTTTTTATTGATAATGTTGAATAACTCCTCATCATTACATCTTTATAGCCTCACACAAAACCCTAGACTCTAACTCCCTCTCTTAACTCGACACTTGTCATCATCAGACGACACTCAATACAAAATAACTAACTACTCATTGATAACTAATGTATACCAATTGTTAGGGCATTGTCCGGTCAAACCCACTAGCGTTGGTATGTCAAAATAGTTGTCAGTTTTAGGTGTCAAAACACAATCTTGATTTAGCCTACTAGAGTTTAGATTTCAGAATTGGGATATAGACAAAGTAGTAGAGACCTTGAAGACGAAGACTGTGAAGACAAAGAAGACATCAATTATTCTCCATCGAGAAAAGGTTAGTAGGAGTTATGACTATTATGGAAATTATTCTATTATACTTATTCTATCTTTCGAAATAGTCGGCTACTTTAGTAGAGATACTAATAGCGATTGAGATCGTATTTGTCTACAAGACCATGTGTTATGTTGGTATTTGTTTCCAAGAATACTAAGGTTACAAGAATGCATGAATACCATCTTTCCATAACAATGTTTTGCTTGCAAATCACTTGTATGATATGGGTGAATCTAAAGGAGTACTCTTGAGCAAGAGTCCAGTGGATTATAGCCGAGGGCGTCTAACATGTCTAAGTACTGGCCCAGCCCAGAACTTCTAGTGGATCTAGTTAAACCCTAATTCTGAACTAAGGCGGTTCACGAACCGGTTCGTGAACAATGACTTTGGATTTTCTCCTGAGTTCCAATGCAGCAATTTGTACACGTACATGTACGTGAACCACAGATTCGATGTATATCTGGCGTGAATTCAGAAGGACAGTTTGCGAACCATCCAAGATGAATATTCTCTGGAATTTTCACATGGGTTAAACTCTGACTCCTTTATCTATTAATTGGACTTGGTTATCACGAAATATCTTCTCTGGTCCATCTAACGAATCTCAATGAGTCAATAAGATAAAGATTATCTCTGGTCTGTTGGATTTCTATCTTGAAGTGTTTTTGAGCTACAAAACACTTGGCAGATAAATATTTAATGAATTCCAATTAAGATAAATCTCTGTTTACTTGGTTTGCAAGTTAGGGTTTCCTAAACTTGTGGGACAAGTAACTAGTTGCTTTATTCCTAAGCAACCTATCTTATTGAGTGCTATAAATAGAGGGTTTTGGGATGAAAAACCGCAAGCATCAAGCATACGTGAGATTTCTCTGTGGAATTGACCGTAAACTCTTTTCACTTCGGTAAATGCTTGTTGTGGTATAGTCATCCTCTATTAGGTAGCAGTTCCTATGTGGGAATTACCTAACGACTATAAAGACTTCTCTTGAGAGTTGGGAAGCACAGGTAGGAGATTGAGACCTTAGTGGTTGAAATCGGAGTAACCTGTAACCTTGGTAACCTGATCACGTTCTTGTCTATTCTACGGTCCTTCTCTTCTGATATAAGGTCATTCAAGAACTGATACGTTACACACAGGGTTGAAAATAAGCAACGCACGGCTACACTCGGTGTTGTAAGACCTAGTTAGCTCCAGTTGTATAAGTTTCTTAAGTGATTCTTCTTTTACAACTGAGGTAGAGACAAGTTGGGCATAGTTTACTCGGATTACTTGTCATCCCCCGCTTGTAAGTAGATTTCCGTATGACCTGGAGTAATCTGAAGGAAGTCACTTTGTGTATGTCAAACTGATAGAGGACAGTTCAAACATACAGTTGATTATTGAGGTTGCAAAGCCGGAATTATTGACACAAACCTTTAATAGCGGTTAAAGCAACTCCTAGGCCTGTAAAGGACGTCAGCTAGAGGAATCAAGTGCGTAACGATCTGTGGGGGCTCTAGAGACGTAAGGAGTGCGACAATAGCCAATTCGCTTGGAGGGCTTGAGTTGGTCTCTGCTACATCCCAGACCGATGTCTTATAGTAGGCTAGTGTTTGTAGACAGTTTGTACTGTGTGGTGTTCAATCTGGACGAGGTGTGCTTTATTTTCTCCATTATATTCTCTTATTATATAATTAAATCAAACACACGAAGTACGTTACTATTAACTTGATCGTTGTCCCCAATCCATCCAAAGGATTTACCAGGACTTTGTCTTGCGTCGGACTGATCCCTTGAGATCCAAACTCAGGTTATACATATTTGGATATTGATTTTTGAGATCGTCCAGATCTGATCATAAGACTCACGAGCCCAAACGAAAAGTTGGTAATATTTCGGTACCCCTGTTTTTTCACCAGTGATTGTAGCTTATTAAAAATAATTACTGAGGCCTTCAGACTCAACTACTACTGGCTAATCGGCAGCCCTAACAGACAAGATTATGAAAAAATGCTATGTTGGACACTATTACATGGAATATTGATTGGAGCCTTAACTGCACTAACATTATTCTTATTCCCCATATGTGATGGTGCTTATTTCATGCACAATTTCATATCCATCAGTTTAATTGGTGGTTTTTACAATATAATTCCGAAATTTCTTACTGAAAGGTTGAAGGTTTTCATTATCTCCATCATATGTAAATTTCAAGGTTCTTTTGTGAATAGCATAGTATTCATGTAGCTTCAGAATTGATTGACTCTAGGGAAAGAGATGGAGTTTCAGGGTTCGTGGTAAAAATTGATTTAGAGAAGGCATTTGGCAATGTCAGCTGGAGTTGTCTGGATTACATTTTATCTAAATTTGGGTTTGGTAATATTTGGAGAAATTGGATCAAGTGGTGTCTTTCTAGCACTAGATTTATTTTGGCTATTAATGAATCTGCTTCAAGCTTATTCAGAGGGAGTAAGGTATTAAACAAGGAAACCTTATTTCTCTCTTCTTTTTTTTTTTTTCATTTTTATGGTTGAAGATTTATTTGTTATGATGAAGAAAGTTGCGTATATGAATTTGGTTTCTGAATATTATACACTTGCAGTTTGTTGATCACTTCATTGTCTTTCTAGATGATGATTGTGAACAGGTCAGTAATCTCAAGAATATATTACTCGCTTTTGAGCTGATTTCTGGTTTGAAAGTGAACTTTAAGAAAAGTGTTTTGGTGTCAATTAGAAATACAACTATTGTTGCTACAAGTGCTACTTTATTTGGTGTCCAATGACTTTATTTCTATGAAATATATTGGAATTCGTTTAGACAGAAAGTCAAAGGCAATGGGAGTTTGGGCGTTAAATATTCAAAATTTTCAGAAAATACTCGGTGTGTGGTAGAGGAAATACTTATCTAAAGGTAGTCAGCTTAAGTTAATCAAGCATGTGTTATACATTATGCATATCTATCTTTATTTTTGCCAATTTCAGCTGTGAAACAATTAGATACGATTATGAGGCAATATTATGGGTGGGGTAGGGGCAGCTAACGAAGAACAAAAGAAAAGTTGGGTGGGATGAAACAAAGTGTATCTGCCAAAAGAAGGTGGTGGTACAGGAATAGTCTCAAGAATCAAGAACTTCATGTTAATTAAATGGATGTGGAGGTATGGTATAATAAGGAAAATGGTCTCTGGAGAAAGGGCACAAATTTATTGGTAATGGAAGAGCTTTTATGCTTAATATAGTACTACTAAAAATACCGTGGTAAGAGTCTGCAGACTGGTATCCTAAAATGCAGAGATCGTATTTAGAAAACTAAACTATGTTATTCAAGTAGATAGTAATGATATATGTTTATTATGGAAGGATGTGTGGTTAAATGATCAAGTTATTTCCACTTTTCCAGATCTCTTCAAAATCATTAGACACCAAGATGCAGCAATCAAAAAATGCATGCTACTACCAATGGCGGTAGTTGGGATTCTGGTCTTTGCAGGAATCTGAATGGTAATGAGGCGGAAGATGTAGCCCATTTTTCTTAATTTGCTTTCAAATTTCACCGTGGTTAATGTTAGAGGTCAAAGGTAATGGCAACCAGGTAAAATTTCTCTTTATGTCTCTAATTGCTACAAGACGTTACAAGTTTATGGCTTACTAGTCTTTCATTATGAGTATGTACGAAACCCTAAAATTTCACAGAATGTGGTGTTCTTTGTAGGATACTGTGTCATAATGCTGCACCAATGTACGTGTAGGAATGCAATCATGATTAATGGGTGTTTGCTTTGTAAGAAGACATCAAATCAACCAACATATCTTCGCATTGCAAAACTGCCAGAGATGTGTGGCATTTTTCCTTAAAAAGTTACAATTTACAAAGAGTTTCAAGACTCGGTCAGAAATACCATTTGGGAATGGAAGAGGATGAAAGGTTCAAGTACAAGCATTTGGAGTGGATTTTGGGACCTTGGCCCTTTCACAATCTAGTGGGTTTTAACAGGATGTTTAAAAATACAAAGATTTGAAGGGTATAATAGACAGTGCAACTATAATTGGTGTGCGAAACAAAAACCTTTCAGGAAATTCCTCTTGATTGTGTGATAAATAATTGGGAAGCTGTAAAGCATTATTATATATAGGGGTTTTGGTTTTTTGGTTTAGTTGTATTATGTAACCTTCAGGTCTGCTATAATCGAGTTGCTTTCTTCCAGTTCTTACACCATCTTGGTGTAGTAAACTGTTTTTCAATATATTTCCGTTTCTGAGTAAAAAAAAATTGGTAGCAAGACAACGTTTGTGCAAAAGAATACTTATTATGTATGTAGCTTAGCTATATGGTTCCCTTGAGATGCATAGGCTCATGAGGATACGTCTCTTGATACTCCATAACATCCTCCAACTCTCCCAGGCAATGGTCCTTCACTGCTCCTTCTCCAGTCGGTCATAAGGTCATTTGGCCCAATAATACTCTTTATTGTTCCTCCTGTTGATTTGACATCGTTACATTTTTCTTTATGTTTTCCATTTGTTTGAACTTTGCTTGTCTTTAACTTAAGAGGATGAATCCAATGACACGGTTAAAATGACATTATCTCTCAAATGTTAATGAATTTGAAGTTAATTTTTTGTGGCATGTTGTTGTCATATAGTTCTATGTTACCACAAAAAATGAGTGCATTCCGAAACATATGACTCCACCATTTACCACTTTCAAATTTAGTTGTTGGTTAATTTTTCTATTCAACGGTTAAATTTCAAAATAGTAGATGATAGTGTTATGCGGCTAAGTCTTATGGGAGTGCTAGTTACAGCAAAAGTGTGGTCTATTCCCTGAATGCTGCTTATCTCTCTAGAAATAACTAGCGCTGAAAGTATAACTAGCACTCTGGCTCTGAATATTCAACGCATAAAAGTAATCCTGCGCTGAATGATTGAGCGCCACTTCGAATATTCTCATGAGATTTGATGACTGATAACATATGTTTTAGATCTGATGGCTGAGATTATCTGGTGCTCTACCATTCAGCGCCCCACCGCTCTATGTTTCAGCGCCAGACTGATAACTATTACTGCAAACTAGCAAACCCCATAAGACTTAGGAATGCTAGATAGATGACGTGGAAGCTAATTTATAACTGTAAGTAGCACTCCCATAAGACTAAGCCTACATCTTCAAAAAATTTCATTTTTATAGGAACATAAATCTCTATAATAAGAACATACCACAAGAAAATTAGCTTCAAAATCATTGTCATTAAGAGCAATAAAAAAACAGGAGCACAATGTTAAAATACCTGATTTTTTGGAGGGCTATGGTGATTTAATGGGGGTTGTGGTGCTCCAAAAGTCGTCACACTAAAAAGCAATAACCATGACGATTTTAATAAGTCGTCACAGTTGCTAAGCAAAAACCATGACGAATTTTGGAAGACCACAACCCCCATTAATCACCATAGCCCAAAAAAAAACTAGGTTAAAATAGTGTCATTTTTTTTTTTGAAGCAAGGATGACTTTATTTACTTAAACAAGGAAAGAGTTACAATTAGTGTTTGTAATCAAATAAAGATACAAGTATATAACTCGATTACATTGAAAGACTCTTCTCTATTGTCCAAACCCTGCGAAGAACGGGCAAACCCTTGAACCTCTAAAGACCTAAGCACCACGTGCATCCTTATACTTCCTTCAACAGCAACAACGACGATGAAATATAACACTCGACTTGTGTTTCTTGTGGACCAATGAAACCTGAAGCCACCCCAAATTGAGCGTCTAAACCAAAACCTGGCGGCCTTATCGATGGATACACTAAAAAATGACTCCTAAATTTTGAGAAGGAACCCCATGGAACTGACGTTGATGTGAAGAACCTTGATGAGACGAAACACAAGAAGCTGATTTGTACTTGGGATGCAAGCAAAAGGAAAGATGAGAAGCAAATAGTTCTGAAGTCTTGACAACCGTATTGAGGTGTTGGAGTTACCATGGAAGCCAACCAAACCCACCATCCAAGTTTGGTTGTTGTGCACCAACGCAATCATTCCTTGTGCGATCCTTGTCTCTCGCCAAAAGCTCGCATTCCTGAAGTTAAGGTGACCATCACTTCCTCTTCATATGCCGACCATTCCTCACACGATATTTTCCATCCTGGAGCGCATTTAGCATGGACCACTTCTTCTTTATCTGTTGGTATTTCCCCACATGAAATCTTGCATCCGGACAGGTAGTAACCATAAAAATCACAATACACAATAACAGTTGACTTAATACACCTCAACCAGGAAAATCGGAACTCAGTTACGTAAGCACCTAGTTTGATTGTCGTCAAAACAAGGAAGGAGCCAGAGAGTAATATCGAACTTCCAAGAAGACTAAAGCAACCCAAACTAACGATGGTAACACTGAATTCAACCAATCTAAGCAAGGATTGAAAAAACAACACGTAATCCTCTGCCAATTTCACCTTCTTAACATGATGTAACTCTTTAATACCCGCGTGCCCTGCTAATGGAAATGAACCCACATTAATACCCTTAAAACGATCATTTTTCCTTACATGCCCAAATTTTGTTGAAAGTAGATTTGAAAATGTCAGTGCGCATGCTCCTGTTTCCCAATATCTTCCTTTATTTTTGGTGTGCAATTGGGTACACCTGCCCCTTCTTCTGCGCCAAAGACCAACCCGTTGTAATCTACGTGTAAATAGCATCACCTCTAGTCGACTCATTCTGGATCGGAACTCATCTCCATTCAACAGACTCAACGGCTTGTGGAGTGAAGAACACCATGGCGAGAGTCGCAAATCTCTTGTATCAACACCATCATTCTTACCAGACGCCATAATTCCTACCTCCTTTGGAACCTTTGTAAACATCGAATTTTCTTTCGCTAGAACCGTTGTTACCACCATCATTTTCTTCACCAGAATCATGATAACCACTATCGTTGTTTCCATATGAAACACCACCCTTTGTTATTGGACCATCTCTGTCATTTCCAGCAAATGTATTACCACCTTCGTTATCTCTTTTCTCGGGTTCATTTTCAACCACCATAGAGTTCAAGCTTTTAGCAATTCCATCAATCCCAAGCTCAACCAGCATCACCCCATACTTAAAAATATATATGCAGAGTACATAAAGGGAAGAACCCAGCCAAAGTAATAAGTTGTAACTGAACCTAGAGAACAGACCATCAGGGAATAAGTTTTGTTTTTTCATTTTAACTATGTCATAAGATCTTCCCTCTTAACTTAATACTCAATAATGTTCCTAGTATTTAAAATTACAGAATGTTTAAAGTTGGCATTTGTATTCGCTTCGATAAAGTTATCGGATGCCACTTGTTGATGGCGGTTTTTGGCGAGGAGGTCGCAAGAGTAATTTTGCACCAATTTCTGGCATCTTGGCGTCGTCGGGTGAATAGCTCAAGGCAAGGTATGAATTTATTTATGGTAGGGATAAGATAATTGGCTGATATGGCCCTAGGCTACACGGCCACTGGCCTACACGCATCTCATCATATCCCTGATCGCATCCTAGCCTTGCTCACGCGCTAGCCTTGCTCGCATCCTAGCCTTGCTTGCATTCCATCCCTGCTCACGCCTTAGCCCACACGCATCCCATCCTAACCCTGCTCACATCCCATGCAGCCCACGCCCCATCCTGGACGCGTCCTATCTAGCCTAGCCTATGCACGCGTCCTAGCCTATACACGCATCCTAGCCCATGCGTCCTAGCCCATGCGTCCTAGCCCATGCATCCTAGCCTTGCTAACGCGCTAGCCTAGCTACGGCCCCACTTTTATTGCTTGGCTGTGATTTAGGTCGTGGTCCCACTTTCTTTGGTTGGCCATAACCTAATTTCATGGTCCCACTTTGTTGGCTTGGTCGTAGCTTGGGCTGAGGCCCACTTTCCTCACTCGGTCACAACTCTTGTAGACCCCACTTTTATAGGTCGGTTGTAAAACAGTACTATGGCCCACTTTTATCACACGACCATAGCTTGAGGGTCCCACTTCTTAATTCTTGAGCTACCTCTACTTATGGGTCCCATTGATCCAAATCCTAGATGGTTACGGTCTTTATTGAATCCATGATATTCCAGTTTCCTAATCGAATTAGGAAATCTGACAGATTACGAATTACCTCAAAGAACGGTCGACACGGTCTAATCCGTGAGGATTCAGGAGAAACTTCGTTCATGAAAAGTTGTTCATCGGCGAGTTTCCCATGACATACTAAAATTTCATAATTTTAGAAAATATAGGCTGGCCTGGGCGATTTTTAGAGTAAGTGACGTGCAAACTGTCTAGAAATCTGAATATAACGTAATGTTATGGTTCATACCTATACATCCTATAGCCTACTTCCAAATAAGATTATTATGCTATGTAACATAGTTTATTATTATTCATGTGTCCTATCTTTAGTCAGCTTTGACTTAACATATATTCAACACTTAACAAATCTTACGAGAATCAAGTAAGTTGCATGGGGGGATATTCTTTAGGGTTTTGGTTTGGCGGTCTACGACACGTGTGATTGCAACGGCTCAATCACTCAACGGGAAAGAAAGTTAAGTCGTGTGAACGTTGCTGGAAAAAGGGAATGAGAAAGTGGGTTATTAGTCTTCCCTAATATTAGGCGCAAGACTCTTAACAAATGGTCCCACTTACTCCACACTCTTACTCTTCCACTTCTTACGAGATCAGTTGGAATTCTATTGCTATAAATAGGTCACTCGACCAGTTTGGAAAGACAGTTCAAGCTCAACAGAACAATCAGTTCAATTCAGTGCAGTACAATCAATTCATCTCATCGATAATTGATTAACTCTTCTCATTCAGCATTCAATATCTAGTGAGAACTGAATATCCATTCTTTTAGAAACTTTATTCACAACATCACAGAAATCATAGCAATTCTCTGATCTCAACTTTCTCGGCTTCCCTTCCTTAAACCAACCCTATTTTCTCTTCTTGTAACTGAAGAAATACTCGAACGACCATTTCTTGGTTTAGGCGAGTCTTGTTCGATCTTGACCTCTCGGATACCATTACAACTTCACACTTTACCCCTCAGATTCTCTTTATTTTTTTTACACCTAAAACATTTGGCGACCACAGTAGGAGGTCATTATCCCAGTTGTAAGAAAAGATGGTTGAAACTAGGAGGCAGAGTTCAGAGAACACAAACTCTTCAAATATCACCAGTGGTCCCACAACCTCATATGTTACAAGTGGGGCTACCAATCCTCGTGTCAGTGACGTCACCAGCTCTGCTGGTCCCACCATCCAAAACGTGAGTCATATCTCGTCCCAAAACCCTAATTTCGTGGCTACCTCACCTTACATTGTGGGGACCACTTCATCTCCATCTACCATGGCTACCCTACCTCATATTGTGGGGGACACCACTACTGCCACCCCTGCTACCACGGCTATGGGAGCCACCTTCGGACCACCTCTACAACTCCTGGTAATCCTTACACTCCTATCTTAAGCCGCACAGAAGCTTTTCTCTTTGGGCCCCGCACTGGAGAAACAAGGAGTACTGAGAATTCACCTAGCATGGCGGATCTAATGAAGACTCAACAAGATCTAGCCCTAAGTCAGAATAGCATGGTGAAAACCCAATTAGAGTTGCTATCTTGTTTGAAAACTCTCTCAGAAAGATTAGCACCACCAACAAACCCAGGGCTAACTCGTGTGGAACTCCATGTCAACGTTAACAGGGTGGACCCATCCCAAATCCACATTATCCCAGATGATCAAGATATCCATGTCCACACCGCACGTGGACCAAGCACAATTTCTCAGCATAATTTTGTCACTCGTGAAGATTTACTCTCTTACAAGCTCAGAACGTGGAAAATTCAGATTTGTTTCATCGTGATCAACCTCCATATCCAATTGAAGTTCAATGTGAATCTCTTCCTGGAGGATATGTCACACCTTCATTCTCTATGTACAGTATAATGGTATTGGAAATGCCCGAGAACATATATCCCGTTTTCTAGAATCATTAGGAGTGCATGAGAGAAGTCAAACAGTATGTCTCAAAGAATTCTCAAAATATCTGATTGGGAAGGCATATACTTGGTATAATAATCTAGCTCCCAACAGTATTCTCAGTTGGAGCCAGATGGTTAATGTTTTCCTCAATAAGTACTTCTTTGTGTCTGAGCAACTTACCATCTCTGATTTGGGGAGACTCTATCAGCGAAACAATGAACATCCAGATCATTATGTGACGAGGTTCAGAACTTGTGCAGTAGATTGCAATGATCCGAATGTGACAGCGTTACAGTTGGTGGAGCTCTGCATCAATGGAATGATACTAGTATATCGAGCTTTATTGGAGAATCTAGATATTAAAAATTTCACCAAGCTCCATAAATCCGCCAAATGATCCGCTACTAATGCGCCTACACTATTAGAAAAACCCAGACCTCTGAAGGTTGAAGAAAGTCGTGGTGAGACACGTGCCAGCAAGCGACTCGTCAACAAGCAATATAGCTCTCTTCCCTCAGTTCATGTCGTCACTGAAGGTGTTAAGAGGAAGGCGCCTACTCCTGATGTGCGAGTATAAATTTTGCATAAACACTTGATACTCGACAACCATCAGATCTATTAGCCTAACTATGGTTATATATGTTTCATATATTGACACGAAGAGAATAAGAACAATACCGAAGCTATCAAACATAAGAAACAATGATAATATGAAAATAACGTGTAACTATATTTCACTCTAATCAGTACATGGATATGATACTTAGAAGTTTTGAGGAGAAGTTAATCTAATCTCACTCTCACGACTTAGGTTACACCAAAAATCCAACCCTTACAATGGATCTCGATCTCGCCTTATATAGACCGAGTCTGAAGTGGTTTACAGCTAATAAGACAAACTACTCAATCGTAGAGAGTTTGTCGAGTAAGGCGGTGCCTTCGGTAAGTTCTCTCTGAAGATGGCCTCGGATCGCAGCATGACTACGATATCTTTTTGATGGGCTTAGTACTCCTGATCTTGACACGTGTCCCGAAGGTACTTTACCCTCCACATTTTGCCTTTTTTCTTGTTCGAAGATCGTCGAGGTTCGGATAAGAAAACTTCTGGTGCTTCAACTTCCTCGACACGTGTCTAGTATTTAGTTTCCCAACTGACACATGTTGCTTTAATGGTTTTTCGAAACCATCGCCTGCTCTACTTTTACCTGCTACGTCGGTTTCCTGCCTTTCTTATTTAAACCCATTTGCCCTCTCTTTTTTCCTTCTTCCTCTTCATTAAACTTCTTGCCGCCTTCTGAGTTCTTCAGTTTCTGAAGCCTTTCTCCGTCGTGCTTTTTCGTGTTTTGTTTCTTAATCATGGTAAGCTTGTTGATTTTCTTCTGATGTTCTCTCCTTTCTTTTGATTCATGCTGCCTTGTCTTCTTTCTGACTTCTTTTGTTGTGACCAGGCTCCCAAGAAGAATGTTCCGGCCGGAGGTACCTTTCCCCGGAAGATGGTTGATCCCCAGTATCTCAGTTGGGAAGAAAGGGCCGAAATTTATGGCTTCAGAATAGATCTTTTTCCCTGTAAAAGCTTTGGTAAAGGGGTTAACTTTTCCCCCGAGCTTATTTCTGCAAATAACTGTAATGCACGGAAGATTATTATTTTCGGTGAGCAGCTCGGCGCCGGACTTCCCATCCCTTTGTATAATCCTGCAAATCCCCTATTCTACGAGATTTATTCCCGGATTTCTCCTCCCTGTGGCGTAATGCAGTTAAATGGAAATTATATTAAAGTTATTCGCGAGTGGGTGGCTCGTTCGGAGGGCAAGTTGTTTTATTATGAGAAGCTTCCCGAAGATCCAGATCATCCTCCGAGCTTCTGGACTGCTGAAATTTTTTTCAAGCATTACAGAGTGGAGAAGAATTTGTTCAAGAAAGTAGCTCCTTGGAGTGTGAGCCTCGGCAAGGTGCCCAACTCCAAGCATGTTCTGGGCGATGTGGACCCTTCTGGATCTAAATCGAATTCTCTTATTCGCCATTCCAGCGACGAGGTGTGGTTCTCGAAGCCTATGCTCATCGAGGGTCCAATTCTTTTTGGGCATGTTGATGAGGAGGGTAAGACTGAACGAAAGGGTTTTGAAGATAGACATAATCTCTATGTTGTCGAGTTCTTCAATATACATTTCTCCGAAGAGGAGCGAAAGAAATCCCAGGAAAGGATCCTAAAAAGCGAAGGTATAATAATAAGATTGCTTCCTCTTTAGACGTTCCTATCGATCATTCCTTCCCTTTAGACGTATAATAAGATTTGTTTTTTCAGAAGGAGGAGCAGGAGAGACAGAAAAAACTACAAGGCCAGGGGCAGGTTGCTGATCTGAAGAAAAGGAAGAGACCATTGAAACCGACCGATGCTGGAAAGTGGGCGAGTGGTCAGGTGATAAACACAACGTGCCTTAGTTATGCAATGGGTATGAATACCTGCCTCTGTTTGGAACCTGACAAATTGACTGCTTTTCAGCTTGATGAGGTGATTTCTGGTGATGATGGTGTGATGGAGTTTTCTCTGTGTGATCCTAATCTTGTGAAGGTTTCTACTGGTGGTTTGGGTAAAGAAATTGTGAAGACTGTTACCTCGAAGCTAGTGAGCTCGAGAAGGTACGCTACTAGGGCCGCTGGTAAAGGGGTAGCCGCACCTTCGAATGTTTCCGTCGAGGACATGGATGATGAAGACACCGAGGCGGGCGAGAATATTCATCCCTTGAAGAAGAGAAAGAGGGGTCCTACCTTCGAACAGACCTCCCGAAGCTCTGCCCCGAAGTTGGGTCCCAACGATGCTGTGCCGACCAAAGAACCCACTGCCTCTGCTTTTCTTGAAGCCAGTACTGCGGATTTTGAACCCGACCTTCACCAATCTGGTATGAATTTGAACGTGTATGGTTCGAATTATCGTTTGGTTAGTGCTTTGTTAAGTCAGCAGTCCCAGCCTTCTTTGGGTGGCCCTCGGTTCTTGCTAGCTTCGTGCAGAGGCCCTATTCTGAGCAGGAGGCTCAAAAGTTTATGGAGCGGAGTTCTCTCCCTGGGTCCTTATGCTGAAGATATTGCCAATCATCTGAAAGTGTATGCTAAAGATCCTCAGAATCATCAGCTCGACCCCTCTGTTGCCACATTTATTTCTCAGGCCTTTTCTGGTTCTTGGGATAGAAATACTCTTGCCTCGGCGTGGACTAAGCACCAAGCATTCCTCAAAGTTGTAAGTGTGTCTTCACTGGTCTGTTATATGTTGTCGTTTGCTTACCTAATTGTGCCGTTTTATTGTGATAGCATCATCATCATGGGATGCTTTTGATGGAGTTATCTCGTGCTCAAGGGTTTGAGATTACCCGTCTTGATCAAGAAGTACTTCTTTTACAACAGGAGAACGACAGTCTTTCGAAAGAGCTCGAGAAAAGTAGAGGTGGGATATTGTTTGGCTATCGAAATTTCTTCGAGATCTTTTTGTTGGAGCACTGTAATTGATGCTTTTTATTTGCTCGCTATCAGGTGATGTGAGGGACTTGGGAAAGCAGCTCGAAAAAGTTGTTGGTGAACGAGACTCCCTTTCTGAAAACCTTAAGACTCAGTGCGAGTTAGCTTCGAGGCTGGATACACAGCTCAAGAGTAAAGACAATGAGCTTGGGCTTCAGCGGAATGTCCGCGAGGAAAAGGATGGCGAGATTAAACTTCTTAATGAGGAGGTTTCAAAACTGAAGAAACATATCCAGGGAGAGGCTGAGTGGAAAGCTTTGTTCAACCGTATGCATGCTCGGTATTTGTTTAGGAAATTCAGAATGCGGCCTCTTTTTTATCGTCTGGGTGTGAATGATCCTGATGCTTCACTAGATTCTGATAAAGAACTGGTTTCTGCTCAAGATGTTAGGGAAGTAGTAGCGCAGCTACTAGAGGAGAGAGTTGGGATTAAAGAAGTTGAAGAGATGGGTAGTGGTGAGGTCGATGCTGATGGTGATGACGGGGATGTCGGAGAGGAGAATGAATTGGAGGATTCTGGTAATAAGCAGCCAATCGTGGGAGAGAGGTTGGTAGACCTGCATTTACCAGAGGGCGAGGAGTAGAGCGAGGGTGGCGATGGTGGGGTGGAGAAAATGGAGGGAAACTAAGGTGAAAATATTTGCACCGAAGAGTCGACTAAGGAATCCTCAAAGGATTCTGTCGAAACTTCTGGTAATGGGGCTGGGAAAGATGTCCAAGCTGATGATCGAGTGGTTAAGACTAGCGTCGATGATGCTCCCGAAGTTGCCAATCCTGGTGTTGAAGGTACCGAATCTGTTAGCCAAGTAGCGATGAATGTTCCCGAGATGTCGAAGTTAAGGAGGTTGTCAATACTATGTAGAAAATGTTACATTCCTTCTGCTATCTTTTTTTGCCTTTCGTCTCTTT
>JAJJMA010277006.1:0-15230 GCA_023529015.1 Papaver nudicaule | reverse complement strand
CAGATTGATGTGTGAACATATCTGACTTGAAACGACAAACGACAAAACCAAACATATGGGTTTTAGCAAGTGTTCAAATTTTGTTGCAAAATTGAAATGGCGATCATTTGAATTAATGAAATGATTAAATTTCAGTGCACCATTTTATTCTTTTCTATCAAAAAAAAAACAAAAAAAAACCTAAGCTATAGTTACTTGGTTACTGTCTTCCAAAAGATGATTGAATACAAGAAATTAAAGGAGGTTAACAGCCAAACTTTTCAAAACATAATCCTAGAGTTTCTCAAATCTTTTGTAGAAAAACAACACCAAACAACTAGTTGAGGTGACCTTTTATTACTTAAGAAGGAAAAAAGAAAAAATAAAGCAAAAATTGATCATCGAAAAAGAAAAAGAACACAAAGCAAAAAAAAAAAAAAAAAGTAAAAAAATCTCACGACCTTGCAAGTGTGCACACCATCTGTATCTACTTGCTTGTATCCATGATGTGACGCCCATCTAAATATTCTGATAAGTTCGTTTCTTAGATGAGATCTTTATTCTTCCAGTTCTAGTTTCCATTTTTTCGGATTGATCTGTTGCTACAGACACGGAAGCAGTGAACGCGACAGGCCTTTGGTTAACTTGAATTGTAAAAGCATCACTCAATAGAGGTCCTTTAACCCTTAATTTCATAGCAGATAAGTTTAGCGCCGATTTCGTGAAGTGAGAGACCTGAAGAAGACCCCCACATTGTGCTCCTATTTTTTCAAACATCTCTGAATTCCAAAGAGAGAAAGGAACTCCCTTGACTAAAACCCACTTTGCTGAAATTTCCTCTATCTCAGCTGCAGAGAGTAGGTTCATGTTATATGACCAAGGGGAAAATTTGAACTGATTGTCTCCAAAAACCCATGGTTCTTGCTTAAACAAATATTCTCTTTCCCTAATGTTTTCAATGCAAAATAGAGCTCTAGTAGGTGAAACTGGTTGGAGATGGAAATCACCAACAAACTTGAATCTTTCACTCATGGCTGCACCTGCTCTGTCCCATGTCTCAATATTATTCTGAGCTTCAATGACAACCATCAGATTCCAATCTATAGAATCTACAGTTTTGTTTTCATGAATTATAGCTGTAGATATCTTTTGCTCAGGTTTAATGTTGCACGGACAGACCTTGCAAGAGAGTAGACGAAAGGCAAGTTGAATCGTACTATACTCCTCAATTTTATAGTGGGCTAGAGTTTTTCCATCTTCCAACTGCTTACAAGCAAAAGTCAAAAAGTACTTGCCAGCCGAAATTCCTTCCCTGTCTTGAATCTTAGACTTAAGGCTCTCAACAGTGTCTGAACTCTCAACCTTAATTGTGATGGTATAGCCAGTGGGAATTCTCACCCATATCTGCATCTGCGTGTATATTGATTCGAATGGAACAACTAGTGATCAAACAATTGACAATCATATGATAAAACTGTTCTTAAGCATGCACATAATTTAGAAGAAAAAGTAAGCAGATAAGGATTTTGAAGGTAACCCTAGCTTACCTTGAAAGGGAGTTGACAAATATTCTTTACTCGGCCAAATTCGGAGAACAGATGAAACGGATTGGAGCTCAGAGACTTCGATCCGTTTAATTTATGATTATACCACCTTCAAATACTAAGATTGATTGATTGATTGATGATGAAACCTAGCTACGTTACTACGTACAGCAAGTTATATATAGATATAGATATCTAGTTTAAAGGACCGAACATACCGAGACTTTTTTTTTTTTCTTTTATCATCAAACAGACCGACACTCAAAGCCAAATTTACCTAATTAAATTTGGCCCCATGAAAATTTAAACCTATCCAATAAAAAAAGATATGAGATGTCTAAAAATGGATGAAAATACTAAATTACCCTCACTCATTTTCTAATCTAATTTCATTACATATCTGTAACCACCACTTCCTTCATTTCTATATATAGCCACCCTCTTCTTCATTCCTACTTCACCACCACCATTACCGTCGCCTCCATCACCACCACCCCCATCTTCCTTCATATGCTTCATTAACCCAACTAAAAAAAGGGAAAAAAAAAATTACCCCATCACCACCACCGCCGTCTCCACTCCTCCCACCATTAATATCATTAAGTAATTTTTTTTCCAGAATTGGTGTATATTGGCCATCATATCAAACGTTTGTTCTTCATTTTTAAAAAACAAGAACAATAATCGGTGGTTATCGGTCATTATATATACCGATTATAAAGTAAAACCAGAATCGGTTTATATTTCTCGATATAAATATCGATTTTAGTTGTTTTTTAAAACCGAAAAACTAAACTTTTTTCAATTGGAATCAGTGAATTTTGGTGCTCCTAAGAACCGATTATTGTACAATCGGTCCATATACATCTACATAAGTGTCTATTTTGGTACAATCGGTCTATATGCTCAAGTATTTGAATCTCCTGTGTACACATAATCGTCCTTTATGTCCATTAATTTAGACCGATTATATTTCAACTATCGTCCAATAAATGTGCATAGATACACTGATTGATTTGTTTAAATTTCTGGGTAGATTAACATTAATCGGCTTATTTTGGTAATAATATTTACCGATTGTTCGAGAACCGAAGCATAATCGGCTTAAGTTTCTATATATATATAGGCCGATTGTGCGTTGTTCAGATTCAAGATTTTGGTTAAAAAAACTCGGGTGAGTCTCACTTTGATCATGTTTGATAATTTTTAATCTTATTTTAATATGAGAATTAAGACTAATTAATCTTGTTTAGACTTTAATCACTTAATTAGCAACTAATTGAGAAATGGTAAAACAGTCTTCTTTTATTAGGGGTTTTCCAATTTTACTATATAATATCCGCCGGAATTATTTTTCAATGGGCCAAATACTCATTCATGGGGCCAAATTTAGGAAGCACTACACGAAAACAGCTTTTCAGCAACGGCGGTGGGCCGTTGCAAAAAATAAAAGCAACGCCGAGTGGCCGTTGGTGGGACGCCGTTATTGTTTGTGTTGGAATAATTACAGCAACGGATCTGCCGTTGCTGTAACTATAATTACAACAACACACGCATCTGTTGCAATAATTATTTGGCACGGATGAGGAATACCATCATACCATGCCGCGTGGCAATCTACTGTAACGGTCTACCCGTTACAGTGCGCAGTAACTGATAAATAACTTTTAACTGTAACATTATATCCAACGGTGTTTTTTGTCCAGTAACGGTTATCTGTTTGCCAGCTGGCAGTTTTCTTAATTGTTTTGAAACAGCCAGCAACGTTGCGTCTGCGTAACTGATACCCTAACTGTTAAAAGTTCATTTCTGAACCTGGAATACATTTCATTCTGGAACCTGCAATACAGTTCATTCCTGAACCTGCAATACTGAATCAAAATCCTGTAATTTTCAATTCATTCCCACTGAAATACATCCATTCTCATTCAACTAGTACAAGCATTTCATTCGACCTCTGAAAATCATACAACAGTTTATACATCCATTCACTACACTCGTTCAGATTCCTAAATTGATAAAACAGACATACATACATTTTTGCATGTGTTATTACTACTCCTAGATTAAAAGGTTGTGTGTTTCAGCAGTTTTCAGTTTATGCAATATTAAGGATAAGATGACTTGACCAGTTCTGTAACTGAGGCACACTAGCAATCATACACAATCATAGCTTAATTAGAGTTCATACCTGAAAATAACTACTAGGGGAAATCACCAAAAAGATTTGCACCGGACGTTCTTCCACTTCTACAACAAATTAAGACAAGTTATCAGCAAATATCAATGATAAATGAAATCAAACATGCTATCACAAGTATGCATTCAAGAGATAATTTTAGGTAATGAAACAAACCTGAGATTAAAAAAGGAGACCTGCAGCAGCACCGTGGAATAACAAGAATGAAAAATAATAACAACGATGTCTTTAAAGGTTATCCAATGGTTGGAAGGAATTCATTCAAAAACATTGCTAGTGGTTGGGAGGAATTCATTCCAACTCTTTTAAAACCTTTGCAAGGACAATTTTCTCCCACTTCTGCACCTGCCATACCAGCAGAATCAAGCCTAGATTACCCCCTCACTGGTATTCTCTAGCTTCAAGTCAGCACGTTGAATCTTCAAAAAATAAACATAAAGGTAGCAAGTATCAACCTTAGTTAATGTACCATAGAAATGATAACAAATACTGAAAACACGCATATTGAGAGTTTACTTACTAATGCAAGAAGCATCATCATTGGTCAAAGTTTATGAACTTGACAACCTGAAAATAACAAAAGAATGGACATAAGCTAGTAAGATGAGCACTAAAATGATCAAAATCAGAAATTTCAATATCACTAATATACCTTATATTCTAACTAACTAAGGAGCTGATTTGACAACGGAAAAGGCCACTTTCTCCCACTTGTGTGCCTGTCATACCAGCAAAGAAGACAAGTGTACATGTAGGTCAATATGAAACGAACTAGAATGCATAATTATCCAAGAACATGAAAGAGTAAGTAACTATGTTACCTAATATTGGATTGTCATTCTTTATAGCAAGCTCAACCATTCTGCAAGTTCCTGCAAAAATATGTAGTGATCTACACTACAAATAGCCTCAAGAACAACTCAATCTTCTGCCCTAGAGTGAGAGAAAGGATGCAGAGAGGGTTTTCTGTTGAAACAACAAAAGATTGATTGAATTATTGATGAAGATAAGATTACAGACTCTACCAACTTAAAGAGAAAAGAAGTAAAACACATCCAGTCACACGGAACCGACACAACCCGACATAACAGATCGAATCCCGGACCGACACGTTACAACGCGAAATAACTAATTACTAACCCCAACCCAAGGGTGCCCCTTAACCATTCCAGATTCATGACAAATTCCTATCCCTTTAAAATATCCTTGACCTCAAGCATTAAGTCTGGAAATTGTTTCTTCATGAAATGTTTATCTTCCCAGGTAGCATCACTGGCAGGAAGTCCTTCCCATCTGACTAGCACTTGCTCAACCACCTGTTGGTTTTTCTTAATTGTTTGGTATTCAGAACTTGAAGAGGGTTGACCTTCATGTTACCTGCAGAATCCAGAGAAGGAAGAATAGTTTGAGGTAATGACCCTTGCCCAACCGTCAGCTTTAGTTGTGACACATGAAAGGTAGGATGAATCTTGGATTCAGCTGGCAACTGGAGCTTGTATGCTATTTCCCCAACCTTTTCAATAATTTGGTAAGGACCAAAAAATTTGGCTGCAAGCTTTAAGTTTCTCCTTAGCTGTACTGATGTCTGACGATATGGTTGGAGTCTCAAATAAACCCAATCACCCACTGCAAATGACCTCTCAGTGCGCTTCTTGTCTGCCTGTTGCTTAATTCTGTGTTGTGCCTCCTCTAAACTTCCCTTCAGCACCTGATTCATTAATTGCCTCTGTTCCAGATAATCTTCTGCAGTGGCATTTAATCCCAACTGACTGGCTGTAACTCCAAATTGGGGAGGGGGATATCCATACAATGCTTCAAATGGAGTTAGCTTGAGGCTGGTATGATAGGTGGTGTTGAACCACCACTCTGCTAGAGCTAGCCAAGTAACCCATTTATGAGGTCTGAAACTGGTCATACACCTCAAGTAAGTCTCAAGGCAAGCATTCACCCTTTTTGTCTGCCCATCAGTTTGGGGGTGATAAGCTGTACTCATGTGTAGAGAGGTTCCCAATTTGGTGAACAAGATTTGCCATAAGTTACTCATGAACACACTGTCCCTGTCAGATACTATAGACTTAGGCATGCCATGTAATTTGAAAATGGAATCCATGAATACCTTGGCCACTGTTGCAGCTGTGTAAGGATGGCTGAGGGCTAAAAAATGGATGTATTTAGAGAATCTGTCCACTACCACCAGTATAATCTCTCTCCCCTCAGATTTAGGCAACCCAGTAATAAAATCCATGCTGATATGCTCCCATGCTTGCTGAGGTATAGGTAGTGGTTGTAAGAGCCCAGCTGGTGCAGTATTGATTCCCTTGTGTTGTTGACATACATCACACTGTTGCACATAAGAGATCAATTCTTTCTTCATTCCCTCCCAATAAAAATAAAACTTAGCCTTCTGATAACTAGCTTCTCTGCCAGAGTGCCCTCCAATGGTAGATGAATGAATGGCTGCTATCACTTTGTGCCTGAGATCTCCATTGCTTCCAATATAGATTCTTTGTTTGTATCTGATAATTCCTTGAGTGTAAGTGGAATCTGGTTCACTAGTGCCATTTAGCAGTAATTTAGGAATGACTCTCTTGGCCAATTCATCTTCCTTGTAGCTTTCCTGCACTTCTTCTAACCAGGTAGGTTGTACTTCAGTCATTGCTTGGCATGCAGCTTCTTCACTTTCACCTCTCATTGATAGTGCATCATCCACCTTGTTGTCAGTGCCCTTTTTGTAATGCAGCTCATAGTCATAGCCTAGTAATTTATCTAACCATTTCTACTGTAACATAGTTTGTACCCTCTGTTGCATGAAATACCTTATACTCTGATGATCTGTGTATATGATGAATTTGTTGCCTAAGAGATAAGACCTCCATTTGGTCACTGCCATTACCACTGCTCTCAGCTCCTTTTCATATGTTGATAGAGCTAAGAATCTTTCTCCCATGCTCTTACTGAAGTAAGCAATGGCTTTCCTGTTCTGCATCAACACAGCTCCTACCCCTGCATCACAAGCATCAGTAGCCAATTCAAATGGCTTAGAAAAATCTGGTAAAACTAGTACTGGAGTACTCATCATTGCTTCCTTGAGTTGCTCAAAAGCCTTTTGAGCTTGTGGATTCCAACCAAAACCATTCTTCTTTAAGAGATCTGTCAGAGGTCTACAAATCAACCCATAGTTCTTGACAAATTTCCTGTAGTAGCCTGTAAGCCCAAGGAAACCTCTTAAATCTTTTATGGATTTTGGTGTTGGCCAGTTCTTCATACATTCTATTTTTGAAGGATCAGCAGAGACTCCTTCAGCAGTGATTATGTGACCCCAAATACTCCATCTGTTGTTGACCAAATGAGCATTTACTGAGCTTAGCAAACAACTTGTTCTCCTTCAGAATAGAGAGTGTTAACTCCAGATGTTGCAGGTGTGTTTGTATATCTGGGCTGTAGACCAATATGTCATCAAAGAAGACAAGAATAAACTTCCTTAAGTAAGGCTTAAATACATCATTCATGAGAGCTTGGAAACTGGCAGGTGCATTGGTGAGACCAAAAGGCATCACTAGGAACTCATAGTGTCCTTGGTGTGTTTTAAAAGCTGTCTTCTCAGTGTCAGCTGGATTGACTCTAATCTGATGGTAACCAGCCCTCAGATCAATCTTTGAGAATACCTTAGCTCCATTTAACTCATCTAACAATTCATCAATGACTGGAATTGGATACTTGTCCTTTATGGTTATCTCATTTAGTTTCCTATAATCAACACAGAACCTCCAACTTCCATCCTTCTTCTTGACTAATAATATAGGTGAAGAAAATGGACTATGGCTGGGCCTGATAATTCCAGAGTTCAACATTTCTTGTACCAATTTTTCTATGATCTCCTTCTGTACATATGGTACTTTGTAAGGTCTCTGACTTGGTGGGGAGGATAAGGGCATGTGTGGGATATGGTGATCATGTCTCCTGGAGGGGGGTAATGACTTAGGCTCTTGGAAGACTGAATTGTAAGATTTTATGAGTGGTTGGAGGAAAGCTGGTGTGGTTTCAGTAGTTTCTGTGGCTGTTATAGAAAACAGGTGACCCTTCAAGCCATGCTTATTCTTCTTGAAATACCTCTGACAAGCTCCAGAAGACATCATATGGAGATCCCTGCTACCTCTGAAATTCCTTGCAACTCTACACTCTTATCATTCCTCATAAAGCTAATGGTTAGCTTCTTGAAGTCAAACTGGACTGGACTTATGGTTTTCATCCAGTCCACTCCCAGCACCATATCACAACCTCCTAAAGCCAAAAGCCCTACATCAAACATGAATGAGTGCCCCTGCATTTCCCACTTGAACTTGGGACATTTAGCTGCCCCTACATTTAGGGCCTGATTTGTAACGTTTTATTTTTTGCATCTGCAACGTTTTTTGACGTTGCCCACGTGGCAACGTCAAATAACGTTGCGCAATTTTTTTTTAACGTTGCTCTAGGATTTTTTTTTATTAATTAAGCAACGTTTTTAACGTTGCCAATAACGTTGCGCACAAAGGGCTAATACGTCTTATTACCGGAAAATAGAATTTCCGGATTTATATTTTGTTTTCTACCTTTTTCTTTTATCTCTTCCTTCAGAAAAAAAAAAAAACACCCTCTCTCTCTCTTCCGCCCTTTTTCTCCTTCTCTCGATCTCCCTTTCTTCTCTGCTCTCGATCTCCCTCACAGATCGAACGTTAACTCTCAAGAAGATGGAATTGATTTGTTCCGGAAATCAGAAGCAAACCCGACCATCTCAGATCTAAAAGCAAACCCGACCCTCTCCGCAATGTCAATCTCCTGCTTCTCATCTTCTTCTTCATTTCAGAGTTTTTCTTCTTCCCCCTTTCTACTACCTCCGCCACCACCATCATCATCCTTACCAAACCCTTGCAAGTTGTGGAAGATATGTGTTCTTATGGATCTCGAGCCTGGTACCGTGGATTCACTTAGATCTGGTGCTTTTGGTAGGATCTTCAGACCTAATAACTTTGTTTTGGTCAATCCGATAATGAGTTAATGGATTTTGTACTTAATAAAAATAGTGAGGGCTTACAAAGTATATCTTTTTGATTTTTTTTTCTAAACCCTAACTTAATTCATTATTTTTTTTTGTAGATCTGCTATTGATTGTTCTTTAAGATGCGGTTGATGATTTTTTTTTGTCTTACTGCTAAGTATTTTCGATTTAGGGGTTAATATGCTTAACCTGTTGATTTGGGGGTTTTGTATTCGAAAACAGAAGGTAAAATTTTGAAAACCTAGATGTTGTAGTTTGTCAATTTAGTGTTTTTTCAGTGAAATTCATGGACATTTATAAGTATTAGATTATGGGTTTTGGTTAATTTGAATATTAATATATCAATAAATGTTGATTTTGATGTTATATGTAGGGGGAAGCTGGTTATCTTACTAGAAAGCCAACTGAGGTTTGTCGATGACATCTTCCGAGTATACAATGTTGCGTAGACATGGATGTGTGCTAGTCATACTGAATAAGAAGTTTGCTGTTAATTCTAGGTTGAGAAGCTTGTTGCTGCTATTTTTAAAGAGGTGTATTTGTATATAGGTGGTGGTTGAGGGATTCATGTACATGATCAACTTATATATATGGTTACATTTTTAATTGGAAATCAAGTGGAAGTTCATTTCAACAATGGGTCTGTGTTTTCTGGGATTATTCATTACGCCGACAAAGATTTCGGTATGTATGTATTCTCGTGTACGTGTTTATGATTCTCTGGTTTACTTAGACTTAGCTGGAATACAACATTGTGTAGGTAACTTGATGCATTATGGGAAACTAATTTGTCGCTTGCGCATATGAGATGGTGCTGCATCTGTTGGATAGGGAGTTCATAGGGACGGAAATCAGCATGCAATTAGGAGTCGTTGGGGTGTGTTGTAGGCAGTAACGTGCTGGCATGAATACCATTGAGTTGGACTTTAAAGTTGGATCCCTGTTGTACTATGCAACATGGCACCGAGTAATGGACTATGCAACGGCACCAGGATGAAATTGGAATATGCGAGTATCATGTGTTTTTGAAGATAGTATTAGCAACAGGAGATAAAGCTGGAGAGGTGGTTTTTGTTCCATGTATTCCCTAACACTGCAAAAATTCGAATTACACGGAATCAATTTCTCGCTTATGGCGCCGTGACTATAAAAAAATCACATAAATTTCGCATTGTAAGGTGCCTTAACATAAATGTTGCTCATATTGCTTCACATTCCTGTAGACTCATTACAGGGGAAACCCAAAGTTTGATTTTCGCAAGTACATGGTCCGAGCTCTTGAAGCTGATTTTAAGAAGGTCGTCGGCATAAGGTAAAGATGGATTACATTTCGCAAGTACATGGTCGAGTGAGTTTATTTCACTTACGGTGGGTTGTTGAATAGATCTGTATGTTCATTATACAGTGGATACGCATGCCTAATTGCAGTCAATGGGTCCTTCCACTGCAACTTTATAACCAGTTCCAGTTCATTTCTGTGAAACCTGTAGTTACAGTGGTTAATTATCAGTCTTTATGTTCAAAGGACACAGTTCATCGACGTTTTGTTCAGCAACTGACTTGTTTTTAGCTAATTTTGAAGTGGTTAAACCAATGGTAGCAGCTGCAGAGCATATAGCAGGTTAAAGTTGCAAAACCAAATGATGGTCCTGCTCCTGTGAATGTGCCAACTAAATCTGTAAAGGTGAAACCTGCTAA
This sequence comes from Papaver nudicaule, assembly GCA_023529015.1. Taxonomy (NCBI): domain Eukaryota; kingdom Viridiplantae; phylum Streptophyta; class Magnoliopsida; order Ranunculales; family Papaveraceae; genus Papaver; species Papaver nudicaule. Next base: position 4,771 of record JAJJMA010277006.1, on the reverse strand, counting down.
TGTTAGGCAAAAGGCGCCTGTGCCATGTACTAATGTTTGTATTGCAGGACTAATGTTTTGTCGTTATTCTGCTAGATTCCCTTTATTGCCATGTACCGTAAGGAGTTGTGTTCTGTACTGCTGAAAGATCCAGATCAAAATGAAAGTAGTGCTGGTGAAGAGAAGGAAAAGGGAACACGTAAGCTGAAGTGGCATAAGGTAAGTATTTGGTTTAGTCTTTCAATATGATGGTCTGAATTTAATATATTGGCACTGGGCATATGTCATATGCATATCGTTTGCTGCTAGACGAAATATTATTAACTCAAGGTTACTGTTGATAAAGTGACCGAGTGCCGATGTTTCTTGTTTTCCAGGTGCTTTGGACCATCAAGGATTTGGATAGGAAGTGGTTGCTTCTCCAGAAACCTCTGAGCTCTTTGGATTGCATCTTACTCTAGAAAAGATGGTAAGTTTGATTATTTTTCCCTTGCTCTTTGTCAGTATTTTGAACCATGAGGTCAGCTCGTAACTTTAAATTAATACAGAGACTGGATGAGTTGGAGGATGCTAAGGAAACTCCCGAGGAAATAGCTTCGAATTTTACGTGTGCAATGTTTGAGGACCCTCCGGCTGTGCTCAGAGGTGCTAGGCACATGGTGAGGGTGAATCTTTGTCCTATTTATGATGACAATCTTTGCAAGTCCTTTTATTTTTGTTGGTAATATCTTTCTTGCTCTAGGCTGCAGTGGAACTCAGCTGTGAGCCGCGTGTAAGGAAACATGTGCGCAATATTTTTATGGAGAAAGGCGTTGTTTCAACAAATCCCACACCTGATGGCAATGTGGCTATTGATTCTTTTCATCAGTTCGCAGAAATAAAGTGGCTAAGTCAGAAACCACTGACAAGTGCAAGTGCTGATGAGTTCATAGATGCCTTCTTTAAGACCATAGATGCAAGTGCTGATGAGTTCATGGAGACCTACAAGTAATGCTTCTTTTAATCTCAACTCTAGTGTGGATTGATTTTTTGTGAAAATTGTTTAGGCTGCTCAATTCTGTTTTTAGATGTCATAGATTCTTAATTTTTTGTAATAATACTGGAATTTGAAATGCAATTTTTATAATACAGGAATATATAAAATATAATATTTGGTATTTTTTTATACGGTATTTTTTTTATACGGTATTACATTTTTTTTTTAATTTTAATTAAAAAATCCGCAACGTTTATAGGCGTTGCCTAAATTACAGAAAACGTTGCTCTAAATAAATTCTGCAACGTTACTTACGTTGCTTTAAATAAAAAAGTGCAACGGAAGATGCAACGTTACTTCCGTTGCTTTAATTAATTAGAGCAACGTTAATAGACGTCACGAAAAATTTGTAACGCCGTTTTTGCAACGCTAATAGACGTTGCTTTAATTCTGCGCAACGTCTATAAGCGTTACAAACAGGCCTCTGTGGCGTAGTGTCATATGTATTTTGTGTTAAGTATCAATTCCTATTCTATGATTTATCAAACTATGGGATCGGGACAAAGTACGTAAAATTGGGGAAATCTCAGGGTGTATTGAAACACTGGCTGATTTAGGGGCCGGGTGAAATAGTAGGAAAGCTGGAAATATTACTATCCTAGGGGGTGTTATAAGGGGTGTCAAAAAACAATGAAAAGTCTAAATTACCCTATAAAATAAAAGCCTAATTTTGCAACCAAAAAACAAAATCAAAATCTCCTCTTTCCACTTCTCCCCATGTTTCACCACCATAACTGCCGGCACATGGGGCCGCCACCACCACCTCCTTCGTCGCCACCACCTCCTTCCCAATGAAAGTGATGAAAACGAGTCCCTTCCTGAAAATGAATGAAAAAGATTTCTTTCTTAAATTTGGCCACAAATAAACGTCAAATTTCCCAGAGAACTATGAAATGTTCATCAGAAATTCATGGTATCCAAAAGTAGACAGCTTTAATCATAGACCCTTAAATTCATTTCATGGGCTTTTTTCTATTTTTTACCTGGTTTTTTTGGGGCTATGATGATTTAATGGGGACTGTGCTCCTCTAAAAGTCGTCATGGTTTTCACTATGCATCTGTGACGACTTATGAAAATCGTCATGGTTATTGCTTTTTAATGTAACGACTTTTGGAGGACCACAACCCCCAAAAAAATCTGGTTTTTTAATTCTTTTGTTTTCGATCAAATTAAGGTGTTGGTTTTTTTTGGGTGGTTTTACACCATATAAATGAGTTTTCACTCAGTTTCAAATGAGATGGGGAGGCATACTCATATGCAGATCACCCTGATAAAATCCATCTGGTTTTACTAGATAAACATTCACTTTGATTTTGATGGACAATGGTACACTCATGCATAACTTTGGGCTCTCTGGTAAGCAGAAGCAGAACCTGGTCTTAGTTCCTACGGTTAAACATTCATCTTTGTAAGCGGCAGATTATTATATCTCTGGTTTCCTGTGTGACTGTAATTGTTAAAATTCAAATACTCTGCAATTTCAAAGCCCAGTGTAGGCTTTACCAGTGTGGGTGTAAAATGAGCCTGTGTCTCATTATCTTACTTGATGTTGCACAACAAAGGTAATTGTGGGATGATTTCGAGTCACTTCAAAGCAATCGCAAGAGTACAATACAGAAGATTCTAATTTAACGTCCTAATAATATCATCATGTTCCTACAATATGAAGCAAAAAAGAACAATACTAAAACTTATAACGAACTAAAATGAGCCATTTCAAGTTGGACATGGAAACCTATATGACAAATGTAGAACACGTAGTATTATACTTATGGATAGTAAGCTCAGTCTAGTCTAGTCTCACAAAACACAACAGTGCAGGCTCCAGGAATTGCAACAACTAAACAACAGGGCTTGCTCACTCACTGGGCTGCAGTCCCATTCCATTGGGATCGCTTCAAGGGTATTCTAGTAATCAAATGAATTTCCTTATAAATCAACCAAGCCCTAAATTTTTGATAGATATTTTTTACTCAAAGAGTGTGGTAGTGTGCGGCGGTGTTTGAGAGAAAAACCAGAATTGTGTTGATGAACAAAGCGAGATACAAGAGGGATGTTTTAGATCCTCACACAATGAGTTCTCCTCTCATAATTAAGTTTTTTTTGTTTAAAGTTCTCTTTGCTAGACACCTATAATAGAGATCAGTTGAAGAATGGAAGCTCTTGAAGCGATTGTCACTTGTCAGGCCACAACTATAAGTTTGTTTGTTGAAATGCTAGCTAGAATACTAGATCTGTAGAACTTATCTGAAGATCTTATATATCTGAAGATCTTATATTTCTGATCATATGTACTTTTTCAAGCATTTTTTTCCCTTTGATTTTGTATCAATTCCTATTCTATGATTTATTAAACTATAGGATTGGGACAAAGTATGTAATGCTGGGAAATCTCGGGCTGTATAGAAAATTGATAATGTTTTAAGAAATTGAATGATTTATTAAACTATGGGATTGATTCAAAAAATCGTGCAAATCAAACTTTTATGCAAAAACTATTTACATTGAGGAAGTTTAAGGATCCAAGATGCGCAATTGTTGCGCAGTGGGAGTTCAGTACCGATCTAATTAAATTCACCTGGATTTATCATTTTGCTTCCGGTTGAACAAATAGCTTTACACCTCGTTTGGTTGGCAGAATTGGATTCCTGAAAATCCAATTCCTGGGAAAGAATCCAATTCCGTGAACCAAACATGACAAACCAACTTTCTGTAATCAAGATTTTGGATTCCTAGGAATCCAATTCCCCCCAAAACAATAGATTTCCATTCCATTGGTCTAGTAGTGGAATGGAATTGGATTCCTGGGTAAAACCAAAGGTAATTGAATTACTTCAACCAAACATTAGTTTTTGGGATTGGAATCCAATTCCTTGGAATTGGATTCCAGGAATTGGATTACCCCGGAATTGGATTCCCAGGAATCAAATTCTCCCAACCAAACGAGGTGTTAGAGAATGGTTGTTTGACACATCGAAATATGTGGAGAGGCAAATTTGGCCAGCAAGCAATAGATGGAATTTGGCTCCAGGTTAGCAGAAACTGGTCTTCCAAACATTAAACATTCATCTTTGTAGCCACCATAGTACTTGGTCACATGGCTCCAAAGGGTCATTGCAAAATTTCATCTTTCACCGACTCTTTTTTTCTTTTCCAGGAATCTACCAACATGGTCCACAATGGTCCAATGGATATATCTTTCTGATTGCTACATTTTCATTTGCAAGAGAAACAGAAAATTTTGGAATTCTGCAATACTGGAAACATAATTGTCAGATATATACAGTGAATCCTCCTCTGTCTGTGTAAAGTGCAGTAGCCCAGAAGATATAGATAACCTGTTTGGTGGAAATGTACTCAGGGCTCCCAAGTGCACACAAAGCATTATTGATAGAACAGACAGAATACTCCTCATTTAGCATCTTTCAAAACAAAAGCTGAACTATGACTCCTAACAAGTTCTTTTACTGATGATTGGAATTCTCCAGTCCCATGGAATTTCAGGGTTTTCTGTCCTACACTCCCCTGGCTTTTCAGGATTTTGCAATGCCCACAACCCGACCTGAGCAGCTCTGGCCTCCACTTCCCACTGATTAGAAGCATAGATGTGTTTCAAATTAACAACTAAGAGAGCAAAAGGAACAATTAAGAGCAAGGATTACTTGTATTCGTGAGCCCTCACCTTTGTGAATTCGGGGCGTTGGTCCAAGGCTACACCATACCATGCACACCCTTTCTTGAGCATTGCTTCCTGC
>JAJJMA010276942.1:0-12333 GCA_023529015.1 Papaver nudicaule | reverse complement strand
TCAAAGTGTAACGAAATCAACCGATAAAATCAGTGAATCGGGTTTATTCCTAACCACATGTTCATAAGTTCGACATGTTAACTTAGGGTTGTCTAATATACATTAAAGTCCACAAAATCCCTTTGCACCGTTGATGCTTTGCTACTTGTGATAAAATCACCCCAACAATTACGGATTAGGGTTTAAGAATCTAGCTTTAGAATTGCACACAAACTATTCAATTGTACACTTAAACAATATGTAAGCAATTCATGGTCATAAGATCAATAAAAGACAAGCAATAAAACATCAACTTTGAAGAAAGATTAACTTGTATAAATCATTAAAAACTCATGTCATATAGTTTCAAAATCATCCTCAATCAATAAAAAGAATTAGCTACTCATGTCTTGAAAGCAAACAATAAAATCTGTGTAAAATAATATCTCAAAAGCTAAAGAAAAATAGAAAAGCAAACCACTGTGATACAACAATCAGTGGTCGAAAAACTGATCTCCAGGAATCCTTGAAGCTTTGTGTTGAACCTCTCTTTTCTGCGACTCGAAAACCCTGAGTTCCAGAAATCCTTGATGCTGCCCTTCAACTGCCGTCCAAAAGGTGGTAAAAAGATATATCCTCCTGGCTGTATACGCGCCTCCTTTTATAGCTTCCTTTTCTGTCTCCTACCTAAACTCTTAGAACCCCAATTTCCTTAACAAACTCAGCTGCCAAATATATTGCTGCAATCTTCGCCACCCATCGTATTAATCAACGGCACAAACCCCTTTCTTAACTGTTTTAATGCCCCAGAACTCTTTCCTTTTTACCGTCAAATCTTATTCCAAATCAAAGTCGACTTATCTTTCTGTTATTGCCTTAAAAAAACACGATCTAACCTTAGCCAAAAACTCACAAAGTCAAGACAAGCCTGGTGGTTCGACACTTATAATTCAGGCCTTACACATCTGCCAAATCCAACCCAACTTCAAACATCCAAATCCTTTCTAGTTTATGTTCAAAGTCATCTCCTGTTTCTTCTCATACATGCACCAGAAATCCACCAGGAATGACGGCTAGCTGAAATCCCAGCAGTTTCTCAAATCTCACAAACTCCCGCCATGTTCTTCACTAGAAAGCTACTTTAATCATGGCAGCAACACAACACAAAAACAACGTCAGTAGCATCCCTTGTTTCTGACAGAAACTATACCTGAAATCATGCCAGAAAACTCGCTTTCCCAGCGCAATAAATTCACACCACGGCAACCCACAATAGCAGCTTCACAAACTCGCAGCACAAGCAACAGCAATAGCATGAACATGCTTTAAACTCAGCTCAGAACTTACTCTTCCTATTGCTATTCTTGGAATCCAACACATACCCATCTCATGATTCATCCTAGAATCACCATCCATGCCTCAAACTCCATCCAATACATCCCATAAACCATACCACCAGCTCACCAAAATCACCTTGTTTTGCAGCAGAAATCCCAGCTGAAACATGACCTCTACTCCATTTCCTTTCAGCTCTGGTAAACTATACCCAAAATCAAACAATCCAGCAATCAAACTCTTCCCAAACCAGCAGCATATCCATCCTTATTGTAATTGCTTCAGCATCCCCTTGAGAACTCCCACAGACCTGACCAAAAATTGCCCACAACAACTTACCAATTCCACTCGGTTCTGCATCTAAAATCCAATTAGCAACACCAAAGTTCTAAATCGAGTCTCGATTCTCCCATTCTTCTTGTTTGAACAACAGCAATACCGCTCCTCAGAGCCACATATTTACCCCAGAAAACCACCATCAAAGCCCCAGCAAATCCCTTCCTTTACGACTAGAAATTGACCTATAACCAACACCATCTTGAGCTCTAATCTCACTGTTTCTGACGGTCTGAATTCTGTTGCTGAACCTCTCATCACCACCAAGTACCAACCCGAGCTCAGACCTTGATAAACCAACACAACTCTTTCTCTTATGGTCTGATCTGTCCCCAAATCTGTACAAATCCGAGCTCTACCTTCCTTTGAATCAGCATCATACATCTCTATTAATAATCACCTTCAATACCCTGTCAGTTCACACATCAAATTCACTGAATTCGTAGCAACACATCAACAGCAAAACCCTTTTAAATCCCTAATTTTGTCGGTCTGAAATCGACCCCAGATCTCATTTGATACCAGCATCTCATTCCTGTTAATGGCTTCATAAATTTGAGCTATCCCAGCCTCACAAACACGAATCAATATCGTCTTATTTCTTCTCTTTCCCTTACTCATCAATTTGGAGAAATGAACATCTCTGGACGACCTAATTTCTCTGTCTGTAACTTGATGCTTCTCTTATTCCACACGTACAACACCCGTGTCTTAGCCCTTCTTGGGTTTCTTTTGTGTAAATGTCATGGTTTTAAGCCCACAGCTTAGTTTCTTCAACACCAGCGGCCCATAAATCCTGGTAACACCATAAACTCTTTGTGTTTGATATCGAAAATTCTCTGTTCCTCCAGAAATGCCAGTAACTTCTTTTAGTCTCTGAATCAATTAGTGAGCTCATTTTTCATGTTTTTGTTCAGTTTTGCAAACTTAAAATATTGTACCTGCAAAATAGAAAACAACGTTAGATAAAGAATTTATGAGGCATAAGCTAGACAAAAGTGTATGAATAGGTTACTTTTGAGTAGGTGTTTTAAGCACCTATCAAATTCCCCCACACTTAGTTTTTGCTTGTCCTCAAGCGAACTCTAAGCACATCGATTCCGTATTATCGAGAAAACGGTGTACTTAAAAGAGAGCATTAGGCTTCTTCTTCTCCATGGGATTGTCTTCTAGTTCTTGCACGAATATGACCGACACATGATTCTTGTATTGGTAACACTCCTCGCAAATATGAGCTTTTTTATCTTCTTATGTGTTGATTCTCGATTGCACCAACTCTCAAAGACATGAGTTTACAATCATTTTTGCACTTGTTCTTGTTAAAATGTAACCCATATATCTTCGAAATTCAATTGATTATGCCCCATTGCTTGCTTCATCATAAGTCCTTAGACCACCACATCTATCTCTCTTGAGTGTTGTAAACATCCACCAAACCCATGAAAATCCACAATAAAATCCGCAAGAACAATCTTCTTCCTTTCCTAGCCATTATGAACAAAAATCAACCACAAACTCTCCAAGAATCAACATGTTTAGCTCCAAAACCCCCCTTTAACCTGAATTTTATAACTTTTAAGCACAACCCAAACTTTCACCTACTTAAAGTTCTTGGAATTTTTTTTGTTTCTTCATCGCACCGCACACCTCAATAGTCACATAACTGGCATCACCTCAAATGTTGATCAACAACCTTGCTTGAACTTTCTTTTCTTCCATGATCCTCTTGATAGTCTTCAACACAAACCTACCACCAACTCAAGCCAATGTTCTTCTTTTTATCTTCAAAATGCTCTCTAAGCCAATTATACACCAACTCATATAGTCACAAGTAGACATCTCAATGCAAATAGATGTCTTCAAATATCAAAATCAAGAGAGTTTCTCACTACAAGACCACAAAACCACCAAAATCACCTTTTTTTTTCTTCAGGGTTGTTCAGTTTTTCACTCTTTTTTTTTTGTTGATTTTTTTTTCCAGGGTTGTTCTGTTTTTCACTTTTTTTTTTTTTTTGAGATAGAGAAAGAAAGAAATACTTACCTCTTCCCCACACTTGAACTCTACATTGTCCTCAATGTAGATTGACTCATCCAATGGAATTCAAGTATGGGTAGAAATCCGGTGGGTTGACTCCCACAAAGCGAAATCGAATGGGTTGACTCCCATTAAGCACAATTGGGTTGCCTCCCAACTAGCGCCTCATTTAACGTCCTTAGCTTGACTTTATTCTTCATTTACTCCTCCATAGGGGGTAAATCCTTTAGCTCAATCACTTTTTGATCCGTTGTCACGAATTGCTCATAATATGGCTTCACTCTATGACCATTCACTTTGAAAATTTTCTCTGTTTTTGGACTAGAAAGTTCCACTGCACCATGAGCAAACACATTAGTAACAATGAATGGCCCCACCCATCGGGACCTAAGTTTACCGGGAAATAACATAAGTCGAGAATGAAACAATAAGACTTTCTTCCTAACAACGAAACTTTTACGGGAAATCATTCTATCATGAAAGGCTTTTGTTTTCTCCTTGCATATGCGTGAGCTTTCATATGCATCATTGCGTATCTCCTCTAGCTCGCTTAGTTGAAGCTTTCTTTGTTTTCCAGCAGCGTCCATCTCCATGTTGCACTCTTTGATAGCCCAAAAAGCTTTGTGCTCAAGTTCTACGGGAAAATGACATGGTTTCCCATAAATCAACCGGAAAGGAGACATACCAATGGGTGTCTTGTACGCTGTACTATATGCCCACAAAGCGTCATTGAGTCTCAAACTCCATTCTTTCCTTGTAGTGTTCACCGTCTTCTCGAGGATAGACTTGATCTCACTGTTTGAAATTTCAGCTTGACCACTTGTTTGTGGATGATACGGCGTTCCAACCTTGTGAGTGACATTGTATTTCTTGAGTAAAGCATGAAAGGACTTCTTGAAGTGAGAACCTCCATCGCTTATCACTACACGAGGCGTGCCAAATCTAGAAAAGATACATTCCTTCACAAACTCACAAACAACTTGAGAGTCATTAGTACGAGTGGATTTTGCCTCCACCCATTTGGAGACATAATCCACAGCAAGAAGAATATAAACATTCCCATAAGAACTCACAAAAGGCCCCATAAAATCTATACCCCAAACATCAAATATCTCTACGGGGAGAATTGGTGTTAACAGCATTTGATTCCTAGCACCTAGATTGCCGGTTCTTTGGCACCTATCACATGTTTTGCAAAACAAATATGCATCCTTAAATATAGTGGGCCAATAAAAACCACTCTCAAGGACTTTGAGAGCGGTCCTCTTGGAGCCAAAATGACCTCCACAAGCATATGAATGGCAAAAATTAACAATAGACTGAAATTCGGAGTCTAGTACGCACCTTCAGATCATTTGATCAGCGCAATGCTTCCACAAATATGGTTCATCCCATGTGTATTGCTTGGCATCCTTCTTGAGCTTATGTTTTTGAGATGTAGACATGGTACTTGGCACCTTTCTCGTAGCTAGGTAGTTTACAATGTCCGCATACCATGGAGAGGAACTCTCAACCGAAAAGAGTTTCTCATCGGGAAAGTAGTCTTGTAAAGGAATTGCATCTTCCGACACCGCTAACCTACTAAGATGGTCGGCAACGGTGTTCTCACTGCCCCTTTTGTCTTTGATTTGAAGCTTGAACTCTTGTAGAAGAAGGATCCACCTAATGAGCCTTGGTTTAACATCTTTCTTCGTAAGTAAGTATCGGAGTGCCGCATGATCGGAGAAAACATTCACCTTCGTACCCACTAAGTATGATCTAAACTTCTCCAATGCAAACACTATGGCCAGCAGTTCCTTTTCAGTGGTTGAGTAGTTGATTTGAGCACCGTTAAGAAATCTAGAAGCGTAGTAAATGGCATGTGGTACCTTACCATCTCTCTGCCCCAACACGGCCCCAATTGCGTAGTCACTAGCATCACACATCAGCTCAAAAGGCTTGCTCCAATCCGGTGATTTGACGATTGGTGTGGTTGTCAACAACTCTTTCAAGGTGTCAAAATCCTTCTTGCAATCCTCGCAGAAATCAAAGGACACATCCTTTTGCAAAAGTCGGCACAATGGCATTGCAATCTTGGAGAAATCCTTAATGAATTGCTTATAAAAACCTGCATGGCCAAGAAATGAACGAACTCCCCTCACAGTTGTGGGGTATGGTAAGTTTCGAATCAAATCAATTTTCGCTTTGTCTACTTCTAACCCCTTAGAGGATACAATATGACCTAGCAGAATACCATGGTTCACCATAAAGTGACATATCTCCCAATTGAGCACAAGATTAGTTTCCATGCATCTTTGAAGAATAAGTGTAAGGTTATTTAAGCACTTGTCAAAAGAATCACCATACACGCTAAAATCATCCATGAAAACTTCTATAATGCTTTCAACATAATCTGAAAATATGCTTACCATACAACGTTGAAAGGTGGCTGGAGCGTTGCACAAACCGAATGACATACGCCTATAAGCAAACGTGCCGAATGGACAAGTGAACGTTGTCTTCTCTTGATCTTCTGGAGCTATGAAAATCTGATTGTACCCTGAAAAACCATCAAGAAAGCAATAGTAAGCATGTCCAGCCAATCTCTCAAGCATTTGATCAATGAAAGGCAAGGGGAAATGCTCTTTTCGAGTAGTAGAATTGAGCTTGCGGTAGTCAATGCAAACTCTCCAACCGGTCTGAACTCGGGTTGGTACCAAGTCGTTGTCTTCATTCTTCACCACCGTAACACCAGACTTCTTTGGAACGACTTGGATTGGACTCACCCACTTGCTATCGGATATGGGATATATTACCCCCACTTGCAATAACTTCAGGATTTCTTTCTTGACTACTTCCATCATGGGAGGGTTCAAGCGACGTTGAGCTTCTCGCGTTGGTTTTGACCCCTCCTCAAGAAGTATTCGATGCATACACATGGAAGGACTGATTCCCTTGATGTCCGCAATGGTCCATCCAATGGCAGATTTATGGTCCCTTAGTACTCGAATAAGTCATTCTTCTTGCACCAAAGTCAACCCTTTAGCAATGATCACCAATAGTTCTTCCTTGTCACCTAGATACACATATTTAATGTGATCCGGTAGTGGCTTCAATTCAAGAATGGGTGCCTGCAAAACAGATGGTAAAAGTTTCTCATTAGCATGGGGTAAGGAAATATAAGAAACATTTTGCCTTGGTGAAAGTTCTTGTAATGAGTTAAGAAAGCCTATAGCTTCCTTTAGCTCATCACTAACTTCCACATCACCTTTTATATCTCGACGAATTCCATACTCTAAACTTTCCGTTATGGCCTTCTTTAGTGCATCATCACCTCCCAACTCAAACATTTGTTGAGTTAAAGAATCAACAATATCAATCGAAAAACAGGAATGTACATCGCTGGGATGCTTCATCGCATCAAAGACATTGAAGTAAATGGTTTCACCATCAAATTTCATTGTCAAGGTGACTTCATCAAAATCAATTATGGTCTTGGCAGTTTTCATGAATGTTCTTCCCAACAAGAATGGTGTAGACGAGGGTGAATCGTCGTCATCCATGTCAAGAACATAAAAATCTGCTGGAAACACGAAGTCATTTACCTGCACCAAAACATTCTCTACAAACCCTTTCGGGTAAGTGTAAGACCTATCACCAAGTTGTATAATAACACTCGTCTCTTGAAGAAGAGGGCCAAGATCCAAAGATTCATAAATTGAAGTGGGCATTACATTAATGGAAGCTCCTAAGTCTAGTAAAGCACGCTCAAACCTGGTTTTACCAATGGTGCAAGGTATAGTAAAGCTACCAGGGTCCTTGCACTTTGGTGGAAGTTTCCTTTGTAGAACCGCGGAGGCGCACTCCCCCACACTTAAAAGTTCATTCCCCACAAGCTTGTGCCTGTTTGTGCAAAGATCTTTGAAAAACTTTGCAAAACGTGGAAATTGCTTAATCATTTCCATGATGGGTACGTCCACATGAATCTTCTTGAAGATCTCCCAAATTGCTTTGTCTTGCATCTCCTTCTTTGACTTTGCAAACCTGCTAGGAAAAGGTGGAGGAGTTGTGTGAGTAGAAACAAGAGGTTTAGGGTTGGAATTTGTTACCACATCGGCCTTTTTAGGGGTTGTATTGTCCTTGTCCTCTTCATTATCCGGCTCTAAGACAGATTCGGGTACTTGTTGCTCCCGTTCCGGTTGTTCGAGTTGCTTCCCACTTCTTAATGTCACAGCATTGACATTCTCTTTAGGATTCACCACGGGTTGAGAAGGAAGTTTTCCCGCTGCTTGTGCTTTCAACAAGTTCACATCGTTAGCTAGTTGACTACCTTGATTTTGCACATCTTTCATTGCCATTTCTGATTTCTTCCTATCTTATGCCAATGTATTGAGAATAAGGTTCAACTTATCATCCACACTTGAGCCTTGCGGTTCTTGTGGTGGTTTTTGAAAGAATTCAGAACCACCCTGTTGATTGTACGAAGGATTTTGAACCGCCGATTGCTTGTTGGCATAACTGAAATTAGGATGGTCTCTCCACCCCGGATTATACGTATTCGAGTAAGGATCATACCTTGGACGTTGCTGATTTTGGTACATGGCATTTGTTTGTTCCGTTGTCCCGTCATGTGATGGAAGAATAACCGACGCCATTTGTTGTATCATCTTCTCCATGTTGTTCATCCTTTGGTCCGTGTGTGAAGACTCACTAACCTCGTTAACCTTTCTAACCATTTGATCACCTCTAGTGTAGAATTTTTGCGTGTTTGCAGCCATGCTTTCAATCAAACTTGTAGCCTCTTGAATGGTTTTGTTGGTTAGTGCACCACCACTCGCCGCATCAACCAAATGTCTCTCACTCGGAAGTAATCCCTCATAGAAGTATTGAATGATGAGTTGTTCACTAACTTGATGATGTGGACAACTAGCTAACAACTTCTTGTAGCGTTCCCAATACTCATAGAGAGTCTCTTCCGTCATCTGCCGAACACCACATATCTCCTTGCGAATCAACGTTGTCTTTGATGCTGGAAAGTACTTCTCCAAAAATGCCTTTTTCATCGCCGCCCAAGTTGGAATGCTTCCAGGGGGAAGATAGTACAACCATTCTTCCGCAGAACCGGGTAACGAAAACGGGAAAGCTGTCAACATTACTTGATCGGTCTCCGCATCCACTTGCTTTAAGCTGATCACAATACGATGAAACGATTGTAAATGGCGGTTGGGGTCTTCTCCTGCCAACCCATTGAATTTGGGCAACAAGTGAACCAATTACGGCTTCAACTCAATGGAACCATCCAGCCGTACACAAAATGGTTGCTCGTCCAAGTTTGGTGATGTAAGATCCTTGAGTGTCTTTGCGGGTGGGGGAGGTGGAGGTTGAAGTGGGTTGCCATGTTCATCCATCTCTTCTTTCTGTTCCGAGTCTGAAATTTCACTTGACGAAGAACTAGGAGGAAGTGGAGTGTTCACAGCAAGAATGAATTCTTGTGAGTCCTTAAGAACTTTACCGGAGCGAGTAGTTATTCCGATTAAGGCTCTTTGAGTAGCCAGAGAGTAGTACCTGAAATAAGATTCTTTGAGAGTTTAATTAGAATATAAAATTGAAACGAAAAGCAAGAATAAAAGAAAAAAATTACAACTTAAAACTGCCACTGCCTCCCCGGCAACGACGGCAATTTTGATGAAGTTGTCAACCTATCAATACAATATCTCAACTATTACACGATTCAATAATGAAGTAGTGAGGCAAGTCGAGTTCGAATCCACAAGGAGGTGTGAGTTTAAATTGTTAAAAAGAATGAGTTTTGATTTCTTATGTAGAAAATTTCATAATTCAAATTATGAGACGAGTATTGATCAAGGAGTCTTTATCCACTAATGAGCATGAGTATATTCGATCTTACAAGTATAATCTTCTACAAAGCATGTCTATTAACAACCCTAGTGTAGTTATAAGTTCAACTAATCTATATTGACTCCAAAGTCACTTCGTAGAATAAGTTCTCTACTAGATTCTAGCTAATTTGGCCACTTTGAACAAGTTTTCAAAGTGTAACGAAATCAACCGATAAAATCAGTGAATCGGGTTTATTCCTAACCACATGTTCATAAGTTCGACATGTTAACTTAGGGTTGTCTAATATACATTAAAGTCCACAAAATCCCTTTGCACCGTTGATGCTTTGCTACTTGTGATAAAATCACCCCAACAATTACGGATTAGGGTTTAAGAATCTAGCTTTAGAATTGCACACAAACTATTCAATTGTACACTTAAACAATATGTAAGCAATTCATGGTCATAAGATCAATAAAAGACAAGCAATAAAACATCAACTTTGAAGAAAGATTAACTTGTATAAATCATTAAAAACTCATGTCATATAGTTTCAAAATCATCCTCAATCAATAAAAAGAATTAGCTACTCATGTCTTGAAAGCAAACAATAAAATCTGTGTAAAATAATATCTCAAAAGCTAAAGAAAAATAGAAAAGCAAACCACTGTGATACAACAATCAGTGGTCGAAAAACTGATCTCCAGGAATCCTTGAAGCTTTGTGTTGAACCTCTCTTTTCTGCGACTCGAAAACCCTGAGTTCCAGAAATCCTTGATGCTGCCCTTCAACTGCCGTCCAAAAGGTGGTAAAAAGATATATCCTCCTGGCTGTATACGCGCCTCCTTTTATAGCTTCCTTTTCTGTCTCCTACCTAAACTCTTAGAACCCCAATTTCCTTAACAAACTCAGCTGCCAAATATATTGCTGCAATCTTCGCCACCCATCGTATTAATCAACGGCACAAACCCCTTTCTTAACTGTTTTAATGCCCCAGAACTCTTTCCTTTTTACCGTCAAATCTTATTCCAAATCAAAGTCGACTTATCTTTCTGTTATTGCCTTAAAAAAACACGATCTAACCTTAGCCAAAAACTCACAAAGTCAAGACAAGCCTGGTGGTTCGACACTTATAATTCAGGCCTTACACATCTGCCAAATCCAACCCAACTTCAAACATCCAAATCCTTTCTAGTTTATGTTCAAAGTCATCTCCTGTTTCTTCTCATACATGCACCAGAAATCCACCAGGAATGACGGCTAGCTGAAATCCCAGCAGTTTCTCAAATCTCACAAACTCCCGCCATGTTCTTCACTAGAAAGCTACTTTAATCATGGCAGCAACACAACACAAAAACAACGTCAGTAGCATCCCTTGTTTCTGACAGAAACTATACCTGAAATCATGCCAGAAAACTCGCTTTCCCAGCGCAATAAATTCACACCACGGCAACCCACAATAGCAGCTTCACAAACTCGCAGCACAAGCAACAGCAATAGCATGAACATGCTTTAAACTCAGCTCAGAACTTACTCTTCCTATTGCTATTCTTGGAATCCAACACATACCCATCTCATGATTCATCCTAGAATCACCATCCATGCCTCAAACTCCATCCAATACATCCCATAAACCATACCACCAGCTCACCAAAATCACCTTGTTTTGCAGCAGAAATCCCAGCTGAAACATGACCTCTACTCCATTTCCTTTCAGCTCTGGTAAACTATACCCAAAATCAAACAATCCAGCAATCAAACTCTTCCCAAACCAGCAGCATATCCATCCTTATTGTAATTGCTTCAGCATCCCCTTGAGAACTCCCACAGACCTGACCAAAAATTGCCCACAACAACTTACCAATTCCACTCGGTTCTGCATCTAAAATCCAATTAGCAACACCAAAGTTCTAAATCGAGTCTCGATTCTCCCATTCTTCTTGTTTGAACAACAGCAATACCGCTCCTCAGAGCCACATATTTACCCCAGAAAACCACCATCAAAGCCCCAGCAAATCCCTTCCTTTACGACTAGAAATTGACCTATAACCAACACCATCTTGAGCTCTAATCTCACTGTTTCTGACGGTCTGAATTCTGTTGCTGAACCTCTCATCACCACCAAGTACCAACCCGAGCTCAGACCTTGATAAACCAACACAACTCTTTCTCTTATGGTCTGATCTGTCCCCAAATCTGTACAAATCCGAGCTCTACCTTCCTTTGAATCAGCATCATACATCTCTATTAATAATCACCTTCAATACCCTGTCAGTTCACACATCAAATTCACTGAATTCGTAGCAACACATCAACAGCAAAACCCTTTTAAATCCCTAATTTTGTCGGTCTGAAATCGACCCCAGATCTCATTTGATACCAGCATCTCATTCCTGTTAATGGCTTCATAAATTTGAGCTATCCCAGCCTCACAAACACGAATCAATATCGTCTTATTTCTTCTCTTTCCCTTACTCATCAATTTGGAGAAATGAACATCTCTGGACGACCTAATTTCTCTGTCTGTAACTTGATGCTTCTCTTATTCCACACGTACAACACCCGTGTCTTAGCCCTTCTTGGGTTTCTTTTGTGTAAATGTCATGGTTTTAAGCCCACAGCTTAGTTTCTTCAACACCAGCGGCCCATAAATCCTGGTAACACCATAAACTCTTTGTGTTTGATATCGAAAATTCTCTGTTCCTCCAGAAATGCCAGTAACTTCTTTTAGTCTCTGAATCAATTAGTGAGCTCATTTTTCATGTTTTTGTTCAGTTTTGCAAACTTAAAATATTGTACCTGCAAAATAGAAAACAACGTTAGATAAA
>JAJJMA010276858.1:0-13296 GCA_023529015.1 Papaver nudicaule | reverse complement strand
TTTTTCAAAGTAGCACAAATAATGATTTACATCTTCACATCTGACATTTAAGTCTGGAGATAAACTGAAAAATACATTGAGAAACCATTATACCTTTTGGTAATGGTGGTCATATTAAACAAAACCATACTTCTATTAGTCTTCTGGGAGTTTCCTGGCAAAAAGATTTCATCCTGTAATAGGAAACAACAATAGGCTAGGTTATATAGCTTAGATGGATGAATATCTGAAATTTAGAAGGTGCCATATATCATAACCTCACTACTAGGTGGTATTATATTGGCATCATTCTACTATAAACAGAGAACAAGCATAAAAGAGAAACATCTTATAACCTTAGTACTACACAACCTCGGTACTAATTTACTAGATCTAAAAAATGCACGACAAGGCTGAAAAAATCCCAAGATTAACCAAGTAAAGTAAGTAGGAGATACATTATACAAATACAAACAAGAGTTAGAAGGTGCTAAAAAGCGTATAAACTACGTAACATTAAGTCTTTAACATCTTCAAAATATGTAAGGAAATGAAAATCAATAAGTACTGGCATGTTTCACCTCATCACCGTCAATATGATGTCCATTCAACAGCCTCACCAAGTTCCCCTGTAGAGAATGGAAAAGCTAAATAATAAGACATCACCATGAGCAACAACCAACATGCATTACAGCCCCATTACCAGATCAGAATACGTTACTTTGTTAACGTAGTCTAAGATCTGCTCCGTCGTCTGATTCTGCCTGAGCTGGTTTTGCATTCAGAGGGCAGACATCTCACAAGCAGAGCACATACATCAGTTAGGCCACTAGATGTACTCATTTTTTGGAGAGATAGGTGCAATCAGTTAGACCCTTTACAATGTCATACTAAGAGGTTGGTCAATCATTCTAGATACCCAGGCTATCACAATCAGAAATAAAAGCTGGATTAAAATTACTTGACTAACAACAAAACCCTTATACATACAATTAAAGCAGCAACATACCTTCATTCCAGGAATTTGGACCCAACTCTAAAGCAGTTAGACTAGCCTTCAAGAAAAACTGTGTTAAAGTCTCCTCTGCAATAGATAAGAGTCTACAAAACATACAACACAAACCCTCATAAGCCAGACAAACACAAAAATATCCACAACCACCAGTAAAATAAACTAGAATTAGGTGAAATAATGTTTCTTACTAACCCAGCAGGGCTAGCATCCCTTGGCAACCTGTTTAGGCACGTTTTAGTCATCGTCACTTGTATCCAAAAATCATACATGCAGCAAGATTGATGTTCACCAAAATGATACATAAACAGAAACAGAAACTGAAATCAATCTCACACAAACACACAAGAAAGAAAATCAACTCAGGTATCAACATTGATTGACATGCTAATTTGCTGAAGTAACGCTTCTTCTAGATATCACAAGTAAACCTCAAGATTTCCCCAAATTCACAAGACCCATATAGAAAACCCAATTATCACAAGTAGAAATTTTCTTAGCACCATGAATCTTCCAATATGTGAACAAGTAGAACTATTATTATCACACAACCTCACAGTAACACTGACCAAAATATATATATGCAGAAAACAACAGATGTTTGAAACAAAAAACCACCAAAGAAAGGTAACACAACTATCGCCCCCTAAATAAAGATTACTAGCTACTACAGGTTCATGACTTCAAGTATAAGAAGAGAGTTTATTATAAAGACAAACACCTTAACCAATCCAAAATTATAACTTGATTACTCCATGGCTCTTTTAAGAAATAGCTTTTCAAAGAGCTGCAATTGTAATAATGAAATGGCTCTAAGGCATTCATTCATACAACAATAATACTAACAACAATTAAGTACATCATTATACATAATCATGTACCACACTCTCAATTAGAGGTTAATTTTATGACAATTAACAAATTCAGCCCTATAACCAAATAATTGAACTGCTTACCTTAAGGAATCTCCCCCATTTATTCTCCCCAACATCAAAGAAGAAAACCTAAAAAAAGAAAAACACAATTTTCAAAAAAATAAAATTCATGACAACAAATAAAGCCGATAATCAATGAATATAGGATAAAAATACCTTAGCATCAATCTGCAATTCTTTGCTTACTACTTTTTGTTCATCAGAACTAACATAGTAATTAAAGAGATCCAAGAACCAAACAATGCCACTGACAGGAACAATAATAGTCGATCTAGTAGAAGAAGTTTTCTCAGAGATCGGTGAACCTTACCTGCATCATACACAAATCAACATGACAACAGAAAAAAAACGTAACCAAAGTTTTAACCAGTTACCAGTATGAGAAAAAAAATCAAACAAAATCAAAATCAAGCTTAGGTTTTCGGTTTCAAACATTGATTAACAAAAAGGGTATCGTTTTTTAGTCTCGAAATGAAAATCAGGATTAGGGTTTAGGTTTGGTCAACTCACACATAAGGCAACATCATTCCACTTCTAAATTTCGAATTGCTTAGGTCTGTTTGAAACAATGATGATGATGAAGATAAGGTTGTTGTAGATCTGAGAAGCAAAGAAAAGAAAATCTGATGATGAAGATAAGGTTGTTTGAGAGAAGGAGATGCGATTGAGAAATGGGTTTTCTCTTTCTCACTATGTAACCGAGCAGACTAAAGTGATAAGATGTGGTGGGCCTAGCTGTTTTAACACTGATGATCAAAGAGGTGGTGTGCGTAGCATAGCTGATGGAAAACATGTAAATAAAATAAGCCTAGTCTGCTACGACATTTCTTATACTGTTACACACAAAGTCAGCATTACAAGTTGCTACGCTGGATGTGTGTAGCTGTTGAGTGTAGCTGAATAGCTAATTTCCACTAGTGCCTGTTATACCATCCGTCAATGCCGATGCATCAGACGTTGAAGCGGAGGAGGACAGCCCTTGGGTGGACGAGTAGCATGTTCATCATCATTCACAGGGAGTGGGGGGTAGCATCGGCAAGGGTAGCAGTGTGTAATAATATCATCATCAAGGGCAACAGTGTGTGTGTAGTATCATCATCATCAGTGGCAGCAATGTGTATCATCATCATCATCATCATCAGTAGTATCAGCATCATCATCAGCGGGAGCAGTGTGTAGTATCATCATTAAGGAAGGCATTTTGCCGATTTTCAACAACAACGGCAATTGCGTTACCATCATCGGATGGTCTTTTGCAAAAGGGCATCGCACACCCTTTTTACTAATTATATCGGATCGGTTTTTTTTTTTTTTTTTTTTGTTTTTTTTTTTTTTTTTTTTTTTTTTTTTGCAAAGGGGCTTGGCAAACCCTTTTTACTAATTATATCAGAACGGCACAGCTCTATACTGGGTCTATATTTTGTAAAGGGCATGGCACACCCTTTTTAATGTAATTCCGGTCTTTAGTTTAATGAAAAACTCTAGTTATATAAAATTTAATCTTCATTAATACTAACGGAAAAAAAAAAAACAAATGACAGGCGCAACTATATGGCTAGCCATGATGGGAACGTCGTAGTTGGGGATTTTCTTTTTCATAGGATTGGGGTTGTCGTGCAAAAAAGGATTGGAGCTCAGCTTGTTGCTAGGCTTCCATCTAATTCTTGTAAGCTTCTTTCAGTTGATGATGATTAATAAAAAAAAAAAAAAAAAAACTTAATCATCATCTTCATCCTCTAAACCAAGAAAAAAAAAATCGTCATCCTCATCATCATCATCATCATCATCTTCATCTTCATCATCTTCATCTTCAAAGGCAGCAACATTTTCCCAACGAGGAGCACGAACTTCTTCATCTTCATCTTCTTCATCTCCACCATGTCCAGCAGCTCTTCGTCCTTCTTCTGACCAAAGATGAGCACAAAGATCACTCCTTAATCTTTCATACAAAGTTGGATTACGAATGTGATTCGTCATCCGCGCATAGTCCCTTGCACCTATTCCCCTTTGTGGTACAACATCCTCCCTCAAATCCTCGTCTGGATAGTTGGTCCAGGTTGCATTACGACGAGTTTCTTGGATCACTATGTTATGTAGAATTATGCAAGTGAGCATAGTCTTATGCATTTCACGGGGACTCAAACCACGGAGAGGACCACAAACGATAGCAAATTTCTTCTTCAGAATTCCAAAGGCCCGCTCAACATCCTTCCCGAAGGCCATCTGCATTCGGTTGAAATGCCTCATTGCCTTACCCGTATTTCTTGTAGGCACTCCCCTAAACGCTTGAACCAGTGTTGACCACTTAGGATATAAATTCTATCGGTGTCAATGGAAATTCCATCGACGATGGTTTTACCATCTGTCGACACAATTACTATCGATAATCACTGCCCCATTTTTAGTTTTTTAGGCCACATTGGATAAAGGGGAGGGTTTGATGGTTGCCATTGGAACCGGCCTAACTATATCACACCAAGAAAATAACCATTGGTGTCGTACAAGATGATCTTTAATAAACCTGCTGGCAGTGATCCTGTCCCACGAGGTTTGTTGTTTTCTATTAGGCAGTCCTTATTAGCAATTTCTCATTTCCATCACAAGTTAATTGCAGGGACGAAGGGAGGGGATGCAACAGGGGACTAAATTTTGAATTGTAGTAGGTATATGGTCGGGGGACTAAAAAAATTGAATTGTAGTGTAATATTTAGGTCTTGTGGGAGATCTATATTATAAGAGCGAATGGTGTTTTTGAGCTTGGACGGCATCCGTATTTCGGGGAGACAAAGAGTGGCTGGGATTCAATCTATCAAATGGTTCCTGATCTCACACTCCTCTCACACTCTTATTGGGCGTTAAAGTTCAATTAGTACTCAATTAACCCCAGACGTTACTCCATTCACTCACCAGACGGCTACCATTGTAATCTCAGTTCTCATAGTTTCGCCAACTCTGGATTGTGTTGATTCGTTTCCCCTAGAAAAATGATCGATTCGTTCTGATTTTTCCATCGTTTCACAGACTCCGGAGTTGATTCTCCTTTTGTTGATCACCAGGTTTCTCAATGTTGATTCAGTTCATTTTGATTGTGGTTCCAAAATACCCCCAATTCATTTTGATTTTGATTTTATGATTATGGCAAACGCTTGACAACCCAAAGTTTCTGTTTTCTCGAAGATTTTGCAGGTCGCGGGTTTAATTGAAAGCTTGGGTTCTCACACAACCGGTACACCTTTTCGATTATCTTTCATTTTGGAAAATCAAAAAATTTGGATTGAAATTTTGGGCTATCTTTCACTGGAAAAACTTATCGTTGTTTGTCCCTATTTCATGTTGAATAGAGGATTTGATCTCTGTGACGCTACAATATTCAAAATACTATATCTCTGTGATTCAAAATGTTGATTTATGTGTACTAATATTTTGTTCAATTGGAAATAAAATTTGCAGGTCGCACGAGTTTAATTGAAAGCTTGGATTCACATAATAGGTGCACCTTTTTAATTATCTTTCATTGAGAATATTTTTAATTTTTTGATTGAAAGTTTTGTCTTTCACTGAAATAAGTTATTGTTGTTTGTCCCTAAATGTCTGTGATTCAATATCCTCACAGAGTTACTGTTGTTTCGTTCTTTATTATCTTCTAGACTGTAGCCTAATTTGTACTATGGTATGCGATTCTTAATTTGGTATTCTTTGGTTAATCATAGAGTTTCTCTCAAACAAAACGAACAACAATAATTTCTCTCATATATAATAGCTTGCGTCCCTCTCCTCGAACTAAACATTTCTATATGTGCTCACTATTGACAATATGGTGGAGATATGTGGATATATTTGATTTTGTTTGTGAAGTGTGGACTAAAGCACCTTATGCCATTTTAGTTTGTGGAGTGTTTAGGCTGTTGTGGTGGTTGTGGTAGCGAGTGTTGTAACCATATTGGAATGTATCTCTGAGGTAGAGATATTAATTAGGTCCTTCGATTAGTTAAAAAGCCACTGGGAGAAAGGACTTAGTAAACTAAAAAAACAAAATAAGGTTCTTTTGATATTAATCTTTGTTAGCAATGTTTTCCAGTCTTGATGTCTCTGAGCTGATATACGAGAGATGAAACTGATGCTTGCCAAAAGTTAGGAAAGTGAAAAAGAATAAGTTGATGGTCATATGCTCATGTCATCCTTCCATCACCACTTCCACTCGGTGATTTAATCATTTTATTGTAACAAAAATAGTCAACACCGCACACCATAAAATATTTTATAATATAAACCAATTAACACCATACAGCTAGGAAGCTTAACTACCTAAACAACCTGTCCCTCTTTTCTCAAGTGTCACCTATAAAGATTATAGAAGTTGGATATTTTGACCCCCTGACATTCCCATTCCCATCACCATCTTCCCTTCTATAAATTCAAAACGCCAGTGTTCCTCAATTAAGAAGTAACTCCCACATGACATGAAGCAGCGGTGAAGGCATTGTTAGTTCAGTAGTATAAATTCAACATTAAAGGAAAATGATAACATGAATATCCCTTCAATTTCAATATTAATAGTAAATGAGAAATTCATAGGGTGAAACAGAAACTTAAAGTAGTATTCTAATGAAATATCTCAATCTTTTCCTGTAACTCTCTCTCCACATACAGCTCTGAGTCTAAATTGTAGTTTTCTTATCAGTTTATTTTGCTGTGACTACTGATAGTCATAGACCTTAGTAGTTAACTGTTTTGTTTGTGCTTCATATGAATGACTGGTTGCCGAGAGTTTTTTATCCGGTTATGTGACCTATGTCGTAGCCAAAACAGAATTAATTGGGGCGAGAAAGTGGGAAAACCACTCAATTGTAAGCACCGGCAGCTGCAATTTGATGTACAGGAATTTAATAAAAAAAATCAATTCCGATAAGACTAATTTATGTTTCGACACCATAAGGTGTCCTACACATATGCAGTTCATAATTTTGTTGCAAGCGTATGTTAGAGAATAACGCAACTGAAATTGGTTAGTAACAGATTTTTCATTGCTGTTTTGAATAAAAAGAAAAACATTTTCTAATGCAGCCTGAATCCTGCGGAGCTTGGTGGGAAGATACACGAAATGATGGGTATGGCTCTTTCAAGAAAATGGTCTCAAGAGTTCCAACAGAGTAACATGAGCAATGGTTCGGTTGAAGGTGGCACCCGTCAAAAATGATGCAACTTGAATTCACCTCCCGGTAAGTCCCGTTTTGTTAAGTAGAGCGACATAGCAGGATATCATGAATAATAGAGGAAAATAATAAGTCAATTCTCTTGCCAAATATGTATTGGGAGCACAATAAAAAAAAGTGTAATGTCGCTATCTCCCAGTCCTCTTTTTTCTGTTGAGCACCAGAAATCTATGTGAAAACTATGATACCACTTTGTCTACTAAGAAAAATGAATATGTACCTTATCCACTTTTGCTCTTTTATTAAAAACATTTTCTGTAAATTAATTTTTACATGCAATTGGTTATTGAGAATTTGGAACTATTGCAGGTTCGTGTAACAAGATGCCAGCATCAGTCTTACAGGCTTACGACAGTTGCTACTGGGTTCCATATTGTTACACAACAAGCAACTAGAAAAAGGCAATCATCAGTAAAGAAAGAGGGGAGCATACGCATGTTTCGAAAGTGGGAGCTTCAGAGTTCAGACTGCCTGCAAGAACATGGAAGGAAGTGGACTGTATGGGTACGAACGATGTCACCAGCTTGGATCTGTTGATGATCGATGAATAATGTAAATGAAGGCAATACCATACCCAACGCCTTCTTTAGGTTACTTCTTGGACGATTCTTTTTAGTCAGACGCATCCTACAGGTACTTAACATTGTATCTTTCACAGTAGGATCAGATACATAGGTTTCTACAGCCATATATGTTCTTCTTCATTGCTTTGTTGGTCTCACCATTCTCACTACTGGGGTAAGTAGACTACAGCCGCACAAAAACTAACTAATCATTTATTATTTTTTTCTTTAGATTTTATGTTGAATTGTTGTGGATTTTTTGTCAATTTTTGCAGGTTATATGCATAGCTGTGACATATTTTTTGATAAAAAGATAAATATAAAAGTATGAGAAAGATCAGATTGAGAAGAAGAAAAAGGGTGTCGAAAAATCAAGAGTTGGACCTAAAGGATTTTGACAGAAACTCGATAATGGAGATGATTTTGATGATTTATAGAGTTGAGTCCCCAGTTGTCCTGTGTAATCAAAACTCAATTTCTGTGTTTAAGAACTGCTCATACTTGAGCATTGTTTTTTGAAGTGTCAAATCTTAGTTTGTTTGCCAGAACTATCTACGTACATTTTGTTATTGGGAACTGCTCATGATTCATATAAAATGACTGATTCATCACCAGATGGGGTACTGGGTAGTAAGCGTTGGAGGCGTCTGGCTATTGTTATAGGAAGTCCCAACAAATTTATTTACTTTTCAGCTCTTTTTGTACACGCGTCATTGTGATTCGACATAATCAATTTCATTAAGGTGTTCAAAAAGGAATGTCATGTCCAACAAATGTAGAGCTAAATTTTCCGATCCAATGACCATGCATCATCTTTTTCGGCTTTGTTGACCAGGGTTTCTGGTACCATTCAATCGAGAGTAGTGCATGAATTTGTATCATGAATTCACCGATCCAAATGAAACCCAAGGGATTCAAGGAGAACTGTTGTAGAAAAGTGAGAATTTCACCGATCCAAATGAAAACAAAGGAAAGGCGCTGCGTTGCAGTACATACGGAGCTCAAAATTGTTGTGGACGTTTGTTTGTTGAGCTTCCCGATCAAAAACCAGAATGATGGGATCCTTCTCTTAATATTTTTTGCACGACAAAATGCGGTAGAGTTGTTTTCCCAAGTCCCAACGATATCTATCGACATCTACTAGGTTAAGGAGAATGTCGAGTTTAATGGCGTGGATATCGCCACGATTGGTTCCAATATTCACACAGTTCCATGTCTTTAGTATAATTTATAGAAATTTTAAAAACATCATGTTGTAAGAAATGTGAACAAGGTGTTCGGTAGACCCTGAAAAATATGATGCAAGATTTTAATTCTTTTTATTTGATGCCTTTTATATTTATTTGAGCACATGCCATAATAATTCCTAAACAGTAGAAGATTTGCAATTTTCACGTGATGAATGAAAAATAAGTATTCTTCTTTTATAAAAAAAAAAAATCTTAGAAAATTGAATTATGTATGGCAACAATGAAATTCTATAGATGGCTCTTACAATCGATATATGGTCTTTCTAATCTGGAGCTAAAATTATGTGAACAAAAAAGTGACAAATGCGTTTTACTGGGAACAAATTGTAAGTGACATACCTTACATATGCTCAAAAATGAATTTCTATTTCTCCAGATGATAGCAAATCATATTATCCAAGTAAACCGTCCAAAGCCTGTGCCCACGGCACGGGTCATACTCTAGTATTTTATATGGCCCAAATGAAATTTATAAGGCTAATAATAACTTGTAGTAGCTATAATTTTTACTTTGATCATTACCGATCAGAAAAAAAAAAACAAAAAAAAAATTACTTTGATATTAGGACTTTTCGGTCCTGACTCCGTCCCTGTGCTAACTTCACTCAGATACAGAGGTGTTATCCCTGCTTTTTTTTAGAAGGAAGGCGGGGCTTGAAGCCCCAAACTTTATTTCAAACACCTCATTCAGTTGAGGTTAGAGTTTATACAATGTGGTTGAGAATGAGAATCCCACCAACAAGAGATGTCATTATGCATAGCATATTGACATAAGATGTGGGCAACATCATTTACAATTTTAGGAACAGAAACAAATTCTATTGACTCAAACTCATTCCTGGCATCCTTGATTCTGAGGACTAAAGATCTAATGCACCAGGGAATGTCACCATTGTCACCCAACACCGCTTTGGTAACATTAGAAGCATCGCCTTCGATGATAACTTTAGTCTTGTTTAATCTTCTCGCCAGTTGTATTCCTAAATTGCAGGCTTTTGTCTCCGCCAACAGAGCTGAAGTTGTGTCAAATATGTCTGTCGCACACCAAATGTAAACCCCATTTTCATCATGAGCTACGGCCCCTGCTGACCCTTTGTTTGGGATAAAAGCAGCATCTACATTCACCTTAATGAAACCTTCTGGAGGGCACATCCATTGTTGATTACAGTGAACACTTGTTAGCGAACTTGTGTTATCGTTATCCTCCATATCTTGCATACTAAGAGAAAAATCCGAAGTAGCTCTGAGCCACACTTGCTCCACAGAAAATGATTGCCTAGAGAATACACTGTCATTTCTCGCCTTCCACAGATTCCAAATAATACAACAGGCCAAAGAGAGATCTTCAGTAGAAAATTCAGTTAGCCACTTCAGTATTATTTGTTTAGGATCAATGAGCAAATCCTCCAACTGAAGTTGTATGTGGGACTTCTGGAAGACCAGAACAGCATAAGGGCAAAGAAATAGGAGATGTGTGACTGATTCACGCTCTGTTCTACAGAAAGAACACCTCATATCAATGTTCTTAACAAATCTACCAATATTTTCTTTGACGGCTAGGCCATTGTGTATCACCTTCCAAACAAAATACTGAATTTTCGGTATAACATTAGTTTTCTTCTAGAATAATTTCCAAGGAAAACCACCAGTCCCCGATGAAGAAGGAGAATTGTTTGCTAACATTTTATAGCATGATTTGCTCGAAAACTTACCAGATAAATTCTGATTCCAAACCATATAGTCACCCCTATCGTCTTCATTAGTGATATAGATGGAGGATATTTCTTTCACCAGATTCTCAGGAAAAATGTTGTGAAGTAGCTCTATGTTCCAGTTAGACGTACCCTCTATCATCAAATCAGACACCACTCGCAAGGACTGATGGGCAGAAGACGGTTTACTAATCAGATGTTCCAATTGATTGGGAACCTATGGCTGCTCCCAAATGCTAATATTGCTTCCCTTACTGACTTGCCAAAAGATTTTGTTCTTTAGAAGCGGTCTGACCGTCATTAAACTACTCCAAATAGAAGAAGAATTTGAACTATCATCAACCAACCAAAAAGAATTCCCTTTTAAATATTTGGCCTCCAAGATTTTAGACCACATGGAATCCTTATTCTCCATAAATCTCCATGTCAGTTTGCATATTAAAGATTGATTAACCTTCTTTAATATGCAAACTGGATTAGAAATGATAAGCCTGTTAAAACCGAGTTATGGTTTTCCACAAATTCCACAATAAAGTGATGCCAAATCAAAAAGCAAACAAACTCCCATTGTATCTTTCTGCAATCAAGCTTTGATAACATCATAAGCCATGTAAGCATCTCCAAAGGGATGGAGATAACTTCCTATATTTTAGGCCATACATGCTTTTTAGACTGTTTTGCAAAAAAAAATCTCTAATGAGACAGTCCTAGGCCTCTATAAAGGTGAGGTGGCACATAGTTATGTAGACATCTTCTATGAGATCCTCTGGTTTCAGACGATTGGGTGTGAATAAATTCTCTAGGCAATTAAGTAACAAATAATAAGTAGTGTAATATATGAATCCAAAATATAAAACCTTGCGTCATTGGGGCAGACTTTTCAACATTGGGGCAGATCACATTCGGTAGCTCCATCAGCTACCGAGTAGTGTTAATGGAGTTACCGAATATGGATTAACACTATTCAGTAGCTGATGGAGCTACCGAATATAGCCGAAAAAAGTATATCCCAATGACGCCAGGATATAAAACTAGCCAACACACCCATAGAGAAACGGGGTCCCACTAATATGAAATGTACCAATAGATTTGTGACACCTATCGGGGTACAAGTCTGGGTGCTTAGTTTTGGGTGCCACCAAGCATTTTTGGTGTCCCATTGAACTATTGGCCTGAAGACTCTGACAGGAACCGTGGTTGTTCAACAAGGAAACTACGTCTACTCTCGAAAGACTCAACCATTCCTCTTGAAGCTCACTTCCCCTCTTAGCCAGGAAATTATTTTGATGTCGCAGTGCGCCATCAAAATTGATGTAGCAGCTCCACACCCCTTGGATGAAGGGGGTGTGGCTTTTATAACCTTTGGATGAAGAAGTGTTTAAATGATACTACCTCCGTTCCAATTTACTTGAGGGTTTTGGTTTTGATACACTTGCTTTACACTTGCTAAAATTGGTATTTTTTCACAATTTTGGAACGGAGTACTTAATAATATCACACTACCCCTTCATCCAAGGGTTATAAAGACCCCTTCCCCCTTCATCCAAGAGGTGTGGTGCTGCTACATCAAAAATGATGTAGCACTGCGACATCAAAATCGCGTCCTCTTAGCCATTGTATCTATTGCAAAATTCGCTTCTCGAAAAGTATGCACAAAACTAATATGATTTTCATAGTTTTCAAAATTTCGGGACACAATATCTCTTTTCTTGAAACTAGACATTTTGATATTTTAATACATTTTTTGCGATTTAAAAAAAAAGTTCAGCAAGGGTTTTGCCTTTACCCGAGGTCAGGTTGAAGTTGCACTAATTGTTTTATCCACGCGTGCGTCCCTAAGTCAAGCCCACTTATGACCCTCCAAATGGCACGTTGAATTTTAATCTGGCTCTACATACAGGTAGCATGTGCTGTTTATTTTGCATGCCTAGCACGAGTCTTGATAATTAAATTCATTCAAGTTGTTAAGAAATGATGATGGCATGAATATTGTTGGCACGTCGCGAACCTTATGTCCAAAAGCAAAATGTCACCTGATCAGGTCTATGGAAACTCTTGAGAGTCAACTAAAAACATTCTCTTGCCAACTACAGGATGTCCGATTAAAAAATAATCCCTTTCTACATAGGGGGTTGTAAGCCTTGTAGGTGGCATCGAGTGATGATGAAGTGGTTAGGGGTGGGTCCCACAGTTAAAAGGATTATCCAGCCTCATTCCGTATTGCTCTGACTCGCAACTAACTCGTTGGGCACATATCTGACTGGATTGAGAAAGTTTTCGATCATCCTACTAGTTAACAATTTTTGTATTTTAAGTCGATATACTTGATTAGTTAAATTCAAAGGAATCAGATTTTAACAAGTCAGATTCAGACGAGTTAGTTTTTTTTTTTTGAAACAAAAAGAGATTTCATTATATTAAGTGGTGTTACAAGATATAAATTTATCCCTTAACAAGTTAAGAGTATCAGCAGGGATAACAGGAATACAGGATCATACAAAAAGGATTTCTTCCGTTTTCTAGCAGTCTTCTGTTTTCCTAGAAGTATTGGCAACCCAAGATACTTATCGGAAGTACATAGTTGTGGAAATCATTGATGTGCTAAAATCCATGGAGGCATGGACCTCTCCAG